>VSDK01028384.1:270088-303875 GCA_009767595.1 Symbiodinium kawagutii
TGACATTCTTTCTGACATCTCTTCTGACATTCTTTCTGACATATCTTCTGACATTCTCTCTGACATTCTTTCTGACATCTCTTCTGACATTCTTTCTGACATATCTTTGGACATTCTCTCTGACATTCTTTCTGACGTGTCTTCTGACATTCTTTCTGACATATCTTCTGACATTCTCTCTGACATATCTTCTGACATTCTTTCTGACATTCTTTCTGACATATCCTCTGAGATTCTCTCTGACATTCTTTCTGGCATTCTCTCTGACATTCTTTTTGACATCTCTTCTGACATTCTTTCTGACATATCTTTTGCCATTCTCTCTGACATTCTTTCTGACATATCTTTTGACATTCTCTCTGACATCTTTTCTGACATCTTTGGGATGGTCGTGGTTGAGGTCCGGCAGCGGCCTTTAGGCGTGGACGGTCGTGGTTGAGGTCCGGCAGCGACCACTAGACGTGGACGGTCGTGTTGAGGTCCGCAGCGACCACTAGTCGTGCATGGTGGCGGTTGAGGTCCGGCAGCGACCACTAGTCGTGCATAGTGGCGGTTGAGGAGGCGGAGGAGGAGGCGGGCGAGGAGGAGGAGGAGGAGGAGTCAGCTGTGATAAAATCTAACAACCCTCACCTGACAGGTGGGGAAATACAAGATAGTGACGAGGAAAAAGGTCGGAAAAACAGATGCTCCACATCCGCTGAGTGATGCCCCAAAGACTCTTGATTGAGTCATTGCTTGCCAATCAGAAGTTGTTGTATGGACCGTTGTTGTTCCAGAAAATGACGTACAGACAGTGGTGTAAATTAAAGTGTGCAGAAGAGGGGAAAAGGCCCAAGCAGAGACCAAAGCGAAGGCAAAACGACGCAAATAGCCTAGATTAAACGGGGAGAAAATGTCGAGCCCATTGAAGGCTAGAGAGAGCAGGAAGTAGAAATTTGTTTTTCTGTTGGCAGGAGACACCGTGCAGACCTGGGTAGTAGATGAACTCCCGATTCAAGAGTTCTTTTTGGCCGTTCATGGGACAGCCCTCTCACACATTCTCACAATATACTGTGCTATTGGTTTAGCTATTTATCGTCTTGTTTTGGTAAATAGTGTCGTGGACGGTGAAAGCAATCCATGAAACATATGTAATTATCATACGTGTTGGGAATCTTTCGGAATTGAAACGGCTGCACCATTTGATTCAATGGAAGTGGCTGAGTCTAGTCCAAATATAGCCCAGTTGTGCGACATGATTTTGTTCAGTTCACTCTTCTGTGCAAACCTGCAAGTGTGGTGTGGTTCGTTCCAGGCTGTTCCTTCCATTAGACTGCGGTGGATGAAAGTCTGGTCCCCCCTCCCTGCATATCCAACCTTCGGGTTGTTTGGGAAAAATATGTGGTCGTTTCATCGGCATTTATTTCTACATGTGAATATTGTGGCCGATCTCGATCTGTTGTCCTTCAGCACAGACGAGCCTTCTCTCAATGTGCGCGTCTTACAGTCAAATGCGAGCTAACTTCTCTTATATAAATAGATTTAAATTGTCCTTATTTTCTCTTTCTCTCCATTTTCTCCTTAGTCCTTCTATGGTTCCACCACTGTGGCACTGTGTCTCTCAGCAGCGCCTGGACTGCCTTCTGCCCAAATTCCCTTGGGATGCTTGCAATGATTGCGGTTGTAGCATTTCATCAGTAGACGTATGTATCTTGTAGGAACTAGGCAAGAAGTGATGGATAAGTTATAAGAAGTTAATAAAGGTACGATCAGGCATGTAAGTCGAGGGGCAGACTCGTAGATAGACTATATAATTTGAACAAACATTCTTGCAATATTTTCAGCAGTGTACACGTGAGGCACACGCTTTTCCGTATGGACCATAATGGTGGTTTGTGGCATGAGGGTTAAATGCCGCAGCTTGACGTGGAACCCGGTGGAACCCCTGTTCCCTTCACAGCCAGGACTGGCAAGCTTTGAAGTTTGCATCCTTGCGTCTGCGAGGAGACAAAGGCATCGTCATGGAAGCTCTGAGGCAAAGCATTGGGGCCCTGGAGTTTGCCTCTCACAAACTTCGTAGCGATCGTGGGCTGATGCTCTTGGCAGTCGAGAGAGATGGTGGTGCTTTACGCTTTGCATCCTCAAAGTTGCAGGCTGACGTGGATTTGGTCATCCAGGCCGTGCAAAGAGATGGGAAAGCGATTTTGCACGCTGCACCCGATGTGAGAACAGATCCCAAACTTCATGCGGCGATGAAGGGCACTGGCAATTCCGAAGTTCTTCGTTTCTTAGGCTTCGACAGCCGCGACCGCCTCAGCACAGAACAGGAGCTCTTCGACACATACTTTGGTTCCTCCTTTGCTTCGCCCTACGACGATGACTCCATTGCTGAAGTCTTACGCCGCCATCGCTAGCACCGCACCAAGTAACCACATAAAATAGATTGATTTTGTAAACTTGTGTAAATAAGTAGACATAAATTGAAAATTAACGATCAATGATCGCAGTTTGAACAAATAGGTTGAACATGTTGAAGAACATATCGTATGCTCATGTCCATCATCTTGGCACCAAAGTGTGCTCGGAGAAGGGATGCTTTGCAGTCAAGCGGATAAAATCGATCCGTCATGATTTGTCAGCGTGCCATTCGAGCTTCTCCCTTTCTTCACCGGGTTCCCTCATTGCCTCCTGGCCTCTAGGCACCCTAGTTCCATTTTGAACATGTCATTCAAGAGATGAGCCACCTGGGCTGAGTGCCATGTTGACTGAGGCGTGTGAGCCGAAATTTCTGCAGCATTTTGGGCCGCGACGTCGGTAGACCGCGCTGTAGTACAGTACAGGGGCTTACATTTGCCAGGCTTTGCAACGACAAAAAAAGAAGGGTGAGGGCCGGCGAGGAAATTCCGTGACGCCCTCACCACAAGCTTTCCCATGCTCATGTTTGAGGTGTATCATCTGCTGCAGTCTGCAGTTGAAGATTTCTTTGGTTGGCAGATTTTGCATGGCTTCACGGGTTGCGCGCAAACCATGAAAATGAGCAGCATGTCCTTTCAATTTCCATACCCGTTTAGCCAAGGACCCACACAAGTGAGGAAGAGGTGGGACTGAAGTGAGCATAAGAGTGGCCTGTTTTATTTGTCAATGGTCACCAGAAGCGCAGACACCCTTCTTGAAAGATGTTAAAAGGTTTCGAAAGGAAAATGATCGGATCCCATGAGGTGCTTGGCCAAGAACTTTTAAACTTGGTCGAATCCTCTTGTCGGCGGAGTGTCTCAGATTTGCTGCCTGAGCCTCAACAAGCTCAAGCTCGTCCTCTGTAGCCACCAAGGAGACGTGGAACCCACTATACATATTCCCTTCCTGAAAGTTCAAGCAGATGTTAAGAGAATGTGGCAGAAGTTGAACATTTAGGTGAACTGCTGCAACTTTCCATAAGTCGAACGTTTGACCTCCAAGCATCTTTCGATGATGGTTCTTGTATCATCAACTGAATCAACTGGGCTCTGCTGCAGGAGGTCGTTTTATGGGATAGAGTCTTGCTCAATGTCCAGCATTACAATGCAGTGCCGACATTCAGAGTTTCATTCTAATGCTTGCTCAATGCTGTTTGGGATCGGCTAATTCATTCATATTCATTCTAAGTCTAATTCATTCATTTTTCAGTTTTTCAAGTCCAAGGTCTGGAGCTGGAGGTTCCGTGGAGACCAGCTTGCGTACCAGCAGGGCGTGCGCAGGCGCAGACCATGCGATGTCCTGATCGACGTGGAGTCAACGTGGAGTCGACATGGGGGTATGACATTTATCAGGTCCACCATCTGGCGTTTAGATGTAGCAGCTGCGACATGCTTTAGGAGCCGAGCTGACCCTAAATCATAAGATTCCACTTTTTGATTGAAAACTGTGAGAGTTGATATTTCAAGCCAGAGGCAATTCGCAAATGTAACTAACCTACAATTTTGGGGTCTTCTATGTTGTAGGGATAATTGACGAACCTGAGCTTGATGATTTTGCTTTGCTTTGCCTCGTTGCCCACTCGCTTTTGTTTTGGGGGTTAATGCATATGTATATATTACTGTATTCATATCTATTTCTTTTGTATGTATAAAAGACTATGTACTTCCCCATCACGCTCGTAGCAGTGCCTAGCAACTGGGTGCGAGTCGTTTCTGGTTGATTCTTGCTTGGTATTGGCACTCCGAACTTGGACACCTCTGAAGGCTCGGACGTGATACTCAATGTCCTGCCAAAGTCTAGCACCGAAGGCTGGTGGAGAGACTGCCATGCCACAAGCTTGGGGCAGGCACAAACACGTGGAATTTTCTCATGCTGATCGCGCCAGGTGTGCTGTGCATAGTTCACGACATCACATCCTTGAAGGCCACACCTCGCGCCCCTCAAGTTTCAGGGAGTATCCTCAGCTTAAAAACGAAACGTCTTCAAGATCTTGGAGTCCTGCATAAGTTCTTTGCCGCTACCTTTTGCATGTAGTTTAATCATGTTCAATATAATTTATAGCCTAGCCTATATTTTATATATATATATATATATTTATTTATATATTTATGCAAATATGCAAACATATACTTATGTACAGCTTAAGGTTCCGTAGCACAGTTTAGTCAGAGGGAGTCAGTTGTTCAAATGTCAGGCTTCTGTGGCAGCATCAGCACGCATGGCGAAAGAGATGCGCCGAATTATCGATGTCGCCAGCCCAAGTGTTAAGCCGTACTTCGTTGCTTGTCGCGGCACAGCCGTCCCTTGAAGCCTTGAAATCGAGTCCTCTTAGAAGATCTTAGAAGCTCAGATGGGACAAGATGGGAGCTCATCTTTGACCAAAGGGTTGGAATTTCACCTGGATGGAAGCTGCCAACGCTCATACTAAGGTGACCATGCCAGCTTGTGATTGCAATTTTTAATGAGTACATCTGACTACCGCAGAGACATTTCACAAAGCGCAAGTTCCTGTTTGGCCTCAAAGCCTTTCCAAATTACATCAGTAACAAACCAGTAGAATTCATATGAATTCGTCACATCTCCATGTTTTTGGGCCAGGTCTGGATTTCATAGCGCATTGCTTTGCAATCCTATCTTGGTTCATCTGGGAAAGTCGCAGCCTTTAAAGTGTAGCTGCTTCCGACACCTGCTGTCAGCAACATGGCTACCGAGCCGGATGCATCTCTCTTTGCTCGAGGCTTAGTTGACCACACCTGTCCTGTGACAAATTGTGATGTGCGGCCTCGTCCCATCAATTGAAATTTGCGCCGCACAAAAAGCTTGTCCCGGACAACCTGTTTGCATCTCGTTTGCTTGTTTTCTTTCTTTCTAGTTTTTCCCCAATGATTTCGAAACATGTTTGAAAGCCGTCACTCGGTGTCATCATTTGCCATCCTTTCCCAGGGTGGAGTCAGCATGCACGAATGCAAAGCCATCATGGACGAAAGCATGGACATCATGGAGCAGAGCTTTCCTCGGTCATGTTTTAAAGATCTTTTTTCCAAGCGCATGTGAGAGGACGGTGCTGTGCTGCATGCTATTTCAGAGTGGGGAGCGCAGGTTTATGATTTAGGGCTTATGCCTTTGGCAACTGAGGATGGAGACAGATGTCAAGCAGAAAGTGTTTGAACTTAGAAAGCTGAATGACAGCACGGTGGAGTTGCGCAACTTCTCCGTAGTGCTCAGCATAGCCTTTGCTCCGTTGATTTTGGTTGTGCTGCTTGGGTTGGTCTTCCTTGCGACCAGCTGCGTGGAAGTCTACGGAGTAGTCATGCTGTTTGCACCTCGTTTGATATCACGTGCTTTCGCCGAGAAGTTTTTCAGTCCCAGCTCGGTATATTTTTTGTGTTGTTGAGGGGCGGCTGTCGAGCCAAGTGTAAAAGCAAGTGAATTGACAAGAAGTTTTTATGGCCAATAGACCACAGGACCAGCCAGGCCATGCACAGGAAACAGATTCAGATAAATGCGCCCGTCTCGGGATATCGCGTCCATGTCGTTTGCGGCGAGGTATGGCTATCTCTTCTTAGCATCATCTACAGTGGCCTAGTGTCTTTAGCATTGATGCACCGACGACAGCATGCAGCTTCTGCACAGCAGGCCAACAACCAGGAGCACCAAGGTATCTACGCGCAGTTGCGGCAGTATGCAGACAAATTGAAGGCTGAGGCAGGGCATAGTTGGCCTCATGCCCTCAGACTGACAGAATAATACTCGTACATAAGCGAGAGAGAGAGAGGGAGAGAGAGAGAGAGAGAGAAAAAGAGTTGTGCTTGAACGCAGGCCTCGGCGTACGACTGCCCTACGAGACGTGCAGCCTTTTGTCAGACACCTTGGCTGGCATCGGTCGCATTGTTGGGTATCGAGTTGTCAATGGCTGCTTCATGTGGATATCTTTTGACTTTCCTGCAGGCAAGTGGGGCATGTGCGGCTTGAATGTGAGTTGCAAAGTCAAAAAAATTGACAGACGAAACAAACGAAACAAACCCAAGACAGCTCTCCCTTGACATTCAATGCCTGGCAGGGCCTTGCACTTCCACGCGCGGTTTTGTTTGTGCTGTGAAAAAAGCGGTCTGAACAGACTCCCTTCGCTTGTTGTGAGGCCTTTGGGTGCAGCTTGGTGGCTGCGCTGGGAAGTGGAAAGTTGCTGGGCCACGTGCATGGGACCTTGGGGCCACCAGATGCCACCGCACTGGAGCTTGCTGCTGCTGCACTGGCCCGGTGTCCCTGGGTAGCACAGACCTTGGCTGCTGTGGTAGCGCTTGGAGAGCCGTTTGTGGAGGAGACCGCGGGGCTGGTAAAGTGTGCTGTCAAACTGGGAAGCACGAACTTTCCATACATATGTATATATATATATATATAACTATATAAACTTAAACTATTTGACTATATACATAAACATGCGTGTTCTTCAGCTTCCCAGTTCTGTTTCAGAGGAGAGCTGTCCATCAGCAGTGGAGCTACAAACCCTTGGTGCTCAAAAGTTGGAAAAGTGCACCCTTTACTTGCAAAAGGTCGAGGTGCTACGCAGTAAAATGCAAAAACGGGCTGGACGGGTATTGGACACGGCTGCCTCTCTTGAGATTCTCGGTTGTGAAGTGGATTAGTGAATTTTTCTCAGAACCCCTAATGTAAAGAAAGGCTAGTGCAGAAGCCACACTTGCCAATTTCGGTTTGAAATCTGACTTCTAACTTGTCACCGGGCGATATTGATGTTCCAATGCTTCCAAATTGTCAATGAAAAGGAGCTTAGTCTTGACTGACTGTGTCGCTGTTCTTGGCCATGGGCCATCAGGAAAGCGATCGGAGGAACTGCGGAGGAGCAAGAAGAGTCGATAAAGGACCTCACAGCAAAGGCAGGTGCAAATGCGAAGGGGATGGTTAGTGCTACTTGGCTAGAGCTGATCTCTGTGATTTGGTGAGGCTGGGGGGGGGGCTCCCCAATGAACATATTTCGGAGTAGCCCTAGGATATGTCAAATTTCTTTCCATTCCTATGATTTCCAATAGCCACAAGTCTAGGGGTGCTTTCGCTCGTCTTCTATGAAATGTTATTTTGATTTACCTTTATCTTCTGAATATAATATCGCTGTTTTCACAACTGACCCATCGCGTAATGTCTAAGCAACACTCCCACACGACCTATTATCAATACTAGACATCCTGCACCTTTGAAACCTGAGAGATGTTTGAAGTCTTGGCTTTTTCGTGACCACATGTACTAGAAGCTGTTCTGTTTTCAGAGAGGTTGAGTCGCAGGAAAGTCATGGACAGATTGAAAGGCTGAGAGATTGCACTACTGTACAGAACGTCATCTCTTTGAATCTCTTGTCAAATTTGTCAAGCGCCCTTGGTCTCCTTGCTCTTTTTGGTCCGAGGCAGCAACCAAACTATTTGGTTTCGGTCCTCAGGAAGGAGAGGCTCGCGAGGACATGAAGGCGTTGTCCTAAGAGGGTGTTCAAGCTTGTGAAACCTGCCCTCAAATCCCTCAGTTTGGATGGCTGCGGAATTGACTTCACCGAAGATTCGAGTCATACTTTGCTCACCGCCGAGCTTGCAGCAAACAGTCGCAGCATGCCATAGCTCTCATGCCTTGTCGCATTGGTCGCATAACCTTTATGATTTTATGACTTCACATCTCCTGTCACCTCAAGCGGTGGCATCTGACAGAGAAGTATAGATCGGAAGCTGAGGCTGCAGCAGCTGCCTCCGGTGAATTGATTTCTGGCAGTATTGGCTTGGCTTTGATGCTTGGCCACTACGCAGCTTGATGCTCGCGGGTGTGATCAGTGGCAAGATTTGATTTCACTTGTTTTCAGTCGCTTCTTGTGATTTGGGAACTTCATGCCCTTGTCATTTTACAAATGCTCCAGGAAGGCCGCTGGAGTTTTCCAAGCACAGAAGCTACTCGGTCTCACAGCCTTACATGTCTCACGAAGGATGGACATTGATCGCTCTATTCAGATAGATTGCGTGCAGCAATTTGTTTGCGACCCTCTTGATGCCAGCTATGGGGCAGACGAATTGAGCGAAACACATAGGATCACAAAGGCATATGTTTGCATCGTGTTTGGGGCTATGCTTCTGTTGAGTTGGTTCTTGGCAGAGGCCCGCGGCACAAGCGCAACAAGCAATGAGGGGCGGGATTGATCTGTTCACAGCCTTAGTGAAATGAATTGCCGAAAGGAGCCAATGGATGCACAGAACGGCGCAGAACGGCGCAGAACGGCAGACAGCCCATGGATCCAAGACACGCACTTGGAAGAATCGGACCATTCTGGGCTTTGCTTTGCTCCTTTCACAAATTCACTGTTTTTGCTGTTTCTGCCCCAAGGCTTTGGAAGAATGTTTTGTTCTTAGTTTTATATTCGGGTTTCTTTATTGACATTGCAATTTTAACTAATTCTCAGATTTTTTGCCTTCTTTGCACAAACTGCTCGGTCCTTTCTGTCCTTACCTATATTCAACAACATTTTCTACATGTTTCTACATGTTCTCATGACACGTCTTGACGGCCCACGGCCTGGAAGCTGAACAGCCGCGCGTTGTTTGTTCGCACGGTAACTCTGTACAGGCTTTGCTGTTCAGTACCAGGGAAAAATCCGATTCCTGGAGCCATCTGGAGCCTGGATGACTGTGAGCATTTTTGAATCACTTCCCCCCAAAATATTCGAGGTCCCCTCCAAGACTAAACGTGGCCGTGGCATTCCGTGGCTGGGTATTAATTCCTTACGGGAGTTCAGTTCCAGTTGAAGTGCGCCAATTTAAGTGAGCAAGTTGGAGTGAAGCAGACAGTGGCAGTCAGGCAAGCCCATGCGAAGCAGTCCACATTTGTAAGCTTTTCTCTTATCAATTTTCCTTATAGACCCGGTGCAGTACGCAGACTGATAAGGAGTGATTCTTGATGCAACCAATCTTTTCAAGCACACCCCTGCTTGATTTGCAATCCTTGCAAAGCAACTGTACATTTTGGGAAGGCCGGCTTTGTTGTGCAAGTTGTTTTTTGCAGGGTTTGTTTGGAACATGTCACATACCCCCAGAAGCATCAAGTAGGCAATCCTCCTTTATAGGAGGCCCCTGCTATAGAAACATTTTTTTAAGGGAAAAACCAGCTCAACCATCCAAAAGCTAGGACCTTGTGGAAAAAAAAGCTTTCATTTTTCCTGAATTTTGAAGCAGGGTCCCTGGGTGGTTTGTCTTTGTGTTCGAGAAGTGGTTGTAGCCAGGGAGCATGATTGGGTGTCTGTTTGTTATATATTTATTCAGAGCAGCATGGTTTTGCGAAACACGCTAGAACATGCATACAGCGATTAAGAAACGGCTGCCTCAGAAAATCTATTGTGCCGTTTGTTTTGATTTGCGGGAGTAATTAGGTATAGTTTCAACAATGAGCCGGAGGGTACTTGGAATAATTTGCAATTATTCTGAGGTATGTTTGCGGTAGGTGCCCCCTAAGGCACGGTCGATTGATTGTCGTTAAATAGTAAAAAGACACTTTTGGCGGAAAATCCGGCAATGCATTCGAAAATGGCAGGTTACCTTATCAAAGGAAACACAATCAAACAACCCCAACAAACACACAGACATGTGCAAAAAATGTATGTCGTATGTAAACCTATATCCATATGGAATCTATGCATGAACTTGTATGCACATTGTTTTAGAGGGGAAACCTGCAAATTTCCAAATGTCCATAGTGGTCCCCAGTGGTCCCTAGTGGCCCATAGTGTCCATAAAGGTCCATAGTCGTCCTAGGGATGCCACGAGAACCGGACACCACTTAGACAGAGCTTGATGAACGTTGGTGGCTGCAGCGCTCAGGATTCCACCCAGGCAATCTTGGGCATTGATTCCCAGGGCCTGGTCAACGAGTGGAACCGTGCCATGGTGGAATGATCTAGTTGAAGCCGCATCAACTCCTTGACACTTCCACTTCATTGTGTGTCACTTCGTTGATTCTCCGAGTCAAGGGCAGGGATATGTCACCGGAGGATGGGAGGGCCGGGCCTGGTCGGGCCTGGTGCGAATCCGTTGTGAGCCCATCAGATGCAGGTGCTGCAGCAGACCTCTTCAATCTCGGTCGGGTGGAGGCTTGGTGCTGGACTCATTTGGACTCCGCGTGTGTCGTGTTTCTTCATTTTCTTCTCGTGAAGGGGAAGGGGGCGGATGGGGGCAGATGGGGGCAACGCGTTTGTCATTTGTAACCATTGGATGCTGGTGCAGCCACGCTTGCCGTCTTGCTGCCGACTTGCTCCTTAGCAACGTTCTATCACTCGGTCTCCTCGGATCGTCCTCGGATCCGATTGCGTAAAACTGGCCACCCGGCAGCGAGAAAGAAAAAAACACTTGATCGAATCGATCGAACTGGGATCGTCATCGGCTTTGTAGCGAACGCTCTGAATTGTCAGCTGCCCAGGTTCCAAGTGAGGCCCTCTTGAGCATGCAGGTGCTGAAGCGAACGCTGTGTCTGATTATGTGTGTGCTTCAGGGCTGCTCACTGGGCCTTCACAGCAAGAGCTTCTGATGATGTTGTGGTCCTGCCATGTCCGCTTTTGGACGATTGAGTTGGATAGTGTCGATAGTGTCCTCTACCCATGAAAGGTCAAAGAGTCTTTCACCATCTTTCACGGTTTCCAATTTTCCAAGAACGTCTTGGCAGCGGCCAGCCCTGGCAGGAACTAGAAGCCTCCATAAATACAATATGAGTACGTGATGCAGATAAAAGTATATGCAGGTTTAGGATGACTAGGATGGTATAGGCATGTAATGTAGTGCAGCTCCATCGGACGAGCTTCCAAGCTGCAGGCCTCTTTCGATGCTGGATGTCTTCTCAGCTTGGGCGTCCTTCTGCGTCTAGCAGCAGCGGCCCTGAACTATGAGATCTACTGCATCCTTGATGGCACCCTGACGTGGAAGAAGACATTGCAAGCAGATAGCGTTATGCAGGGCTGCACCGACACCTTGTCACATCTCTGTAGTGCACCCAGGTCAAGCCTTGGTTCCCACTGAGAGTTTCCACTTGCAATTCTCGCAGAGTGAGCCCTCCCCGGAGTAGCATCAGATAGGGCGACACCGCAAGACACTGCTAGGACGTTAATCCTTATCCAGACCACCGTCGATAAACCACAGCCCTGTTCCAGAATCTCCTGTGAGCCTCGCAACGTTTCTCCAAGAGCAGCCTTGAGTCTATCTGTGTTTAAATTGGTCGTTTGGAGATGTGTTTTTTTTTTGGTTTGGATATTTCATCCTGGTTGCTAAGGCTCGCCTTCAGATGTTCCAAGCATCACTGAGCTGTCGGATCACACCGGGCACTATGGCACTTACCGTTTTTCAATCAGTCTCGCTTCCGTGATTTTCAGTACCTCAGCATGCAGAAGCATTTTTTCCTGCTGTCGTTTCAGCATCAATCTGCATTTGCTTAGCTATTTGGTTGTCAGCTTGGACCCTTTTTGAACATTGTCGCAAGCAACATCAAGCAAATGAACATTGTATTTACATAACATCACATGGCTTGAAAGCGCACTATTTCTGTGTGTGTTTCTGAGGTGATTTATGCTGCTATCTCGTGCTTTCGCATGCCATGAGCCATGGACCTTCTTCGTCCCACTTCCAAGGGTTGTTGGTGGCGAGTTGTATTTTGGACATTCTTCAGGCACTGACCACAAGTTTCAGATACCACTACCTTCCTATCCAGCTTGCAGGCTTTTCTATGCACGGGACTGAGTAGCAGAGTTGATAGAGTTGTGAGCGAAGCAGAAAGTGCCATTTGTTCTTGCGACTTGAAATGTCAATCGATATCAATTGAAAATAATTGAAAGCTTTTTGCCCAAGATTTGCCAAGTTGTTTTTGAGGTGTTTGACTTTGCTGAGATCTCTGCAGCTGCTGTGGTCAATCAGCCCCTGCAAACACAGACTTCGTATTGCAACCGTGCTGTTTGCCTTTCTTTGCGTGGACTTATCTGCAGTGGCCATCCTGCACAACCACTGGGTGGCTCCAAGGCGGGACCTCATGCTCTGAGTCAGAAGACCTTGCTGCAGACAACTTGCAACCGAGAAAAACATAGGCTTCACATAGGCATATGTAGGCGATAGAAAATTGTTATAGGCATTTACAAACAACTTTATTATGTTTGTTTTGTTTGCGGATTCTTCTTGGAATATTCTCTTCATTCAGGTCATTGCCTTCTTGGACTTCTTTGGAGTACTTGGGTCTTGCGCTTTACACCGCGGCCCCTAGGTGGCATGTGGCTGACCTGGAGGACCTGACTCCATGGCAACATAATTTACTTTGGCCATCGGCCTGACTCCGGCATTCCCTAAATCAATGAATCTACAGTAGCTATAGTCGTGTGATGTCAAATGTGACGTCACGTGGAGCTCCTTGAAAACACCTGAAGCGCAACAGCTGGATCTTATGTGGTGCCAAAAGCCCCATGTCATTTCCTGCTTTCATTCACAGTTTCCTTGTGGTAGGAAGATAGTCCTGCACTTTCCCTGCGTTGCCAAAACCGGTGGAAGAGAGAATAGGAAAGAGGCTGCAAAATGAGACGGCTTCTCTCAAGCACTCAAAGGTACTCGGTTTACTTATGTTTTTGAACGCATGCCAGCCTACGCGCTTACACAATTCAACCATACATGCGGCTGTTCACAGGAGGCCTGTCATTGGAGACCAGCCCAAAACGGAAGGGCGCCAAAGGTTGACTCTCACACACTGGTTTCCGTCGCTGCACCCAGCGTACAGGGGCAATCGGGACGGGGCCACATCCCACCATGCCTGCTGCAAACCACGGCCGCAAATGCAGTTGAAAAGCATCTCTCTCTATATATATATATATGCATATTTTTATTTTCAAACCATATCATAGAGTTCCCAGAAATTTTGTCGTGATTCACCATCTCTTTTTGCAGGGTTTGCAACATTGATGCAAAGTCCGCGCGTCCGAATGGAAGTGCCACAAATCCATGCCCTGTGACAAGACAATGCTCATTTTCTAGAGCACTTTTTGAGCTGTATGGAGGTTTCGGAATTGCTTTGTGACACAGCTTGGCCCTACATAGACACAGGCGCAAACATGCACTTCTAGTGACTGCGCGGAATGACCTACATATGGATAGACCGACAAATTTTATGAACAGAAAAAGCAACACATCCGAAAGTGCATGCGCAGGCAATCGTATGGATGTGTAATGTGTGATGTACGTGTAGCACGGTATGTTGAAGCGGGCGCAGTTGAACCAAGTAATCACACAAGATCCCAAGTGGCACTTGAGAATCTGCATCCTTTGGGTGAACGAAACTATTAGGAGCCCAGGTTTTCGCATCTCTTGTGTCGTGCTCCAACTCTCCGTTCGCAGCATATCCTGAATGAATTCCCAAATCTTCTTTGCAAATGGTCGTTTCACACTAGCTCAACTTTTCCGAGGCAGTTTGTCAGACGGAGTTTTCTTGCAATTATTGGCTGCCCTGGTAGTGGGCCTAGTAGTGCCATGGGATGGGATGTATCATGATGTATCATTATTCCAGTTTTCAACCATTTCCGGTGCCAATCTTTGTCCGCACTTGTGGGAGGAGAATAGGTATATATGATAGAAACAAACACACACACACAGATAGATGTGAGGCGGCAGGACAGCCAAGCCCATTGAGATGGATGGATGGATGGATGGATGGATGGATGGATGGATGGATGGATGGATCGATGGATGGATGGATGGACGGACGGACGGACGGATGGATGGATGGATGGATCGATCGACATATTCATATAGGCATATGTACCGTTTGATGGAATTGGGAACTTTTTGGCAAACGAAGTGGGTAACAGCACGCGAGCGGGCTCTCTGTGCAGGGGTGTGCAGGCATTTTGGGCTGGGGAAACCAGCGGGAGGATTTAGGTTCATTGGCACCCAAGCATGCCCCTGGTTGTTCAAGAATCCCATGAAGCAGCAGGTTTTTTTCCTCTGAATCCAGCGGATCGACCATTTTGCAGTGCGCTTTTACCGCCTTGCGTAAGGTATCCGACCGGTGGAAGCTGGGGGGATTAATGGTGTTTTTTTATGAAGCCGAGATTCTGCAAAGCAACGGTTTTCCCTTGTTGAAACTGGTAAGAATCCCGCAGAGAAGAGCAGGGTGTAGCATGCTGTATATGATATAGTGCCATGATGATCCATGATGTTTATAAAGATATTGACGTTTTCCAAAATTGCAGTGTCGTGAGCATGAATGGTATCAACCCTGACGGAAATTATATAGGTGAAAGATGAATTCGAAGAAAGACTCTGTTCAGCATTTGATTTTGGTATTTGAAGGTTTCGCCTGCATTTCTTCAATCATAGGCAGCCGGGGGTACCGCACATGGAGCAAAAATAGAGGGGCTGCACAGCGATTTGGGATCGTGGCTGTACAAACCTTGTGCGAGCGGGTACTCGTTGCACTTGTTATGTGTCATTGCTTGAGTTCTGTGTTTGATAAAGGGGGAGAGCGCTAAATAGCGCGAACGGTTCAATCTGCTTCGCACGGCAAGCTGCAGTGCGGAAGCAGTGAGTCTCTGGTCATGGCATCGGACGGGCCAAGTCCGCTGTGCTTCTCACAGGTCTGGATGCTGTGAAGGCCAAAATACGTGAATGAGTGATTCGCCACAACTCATCAGGAATCTTGACTCTAGTACAACCAAACTTCAGATTCACACCAATGTCTCGATTGGGTTGTGCCGGCACTCGAATCACATGGTCAAACAAATCACCAATAGCGGCCATGGCGCTCTGTACTGGCCTGAGTAACATGGTGAGTGTGGGTCTTTGAAAGAGACCGTCTATCCTACGAAGCTCCCAAATCTTAGAACCTGGCTTCGCAAAGGGAAACAAAAAAGATGCATCCTGTACAAGAGCAAACGTCAATTCAAGATCACTCAGTGTTCTAACTGTTCCTTCAAGTCTTTCCGCACAACAAATCCAGGTGACAAGGCATCTGAGAAATTCACCAGGAATGTGATTCACATCCTGACACCGCAGGGGCCAGTCCACTGGAAGGGAATCTTCCCAAGGTATCCATAGCCACTCATCATCTGATCCAGGGTCCTGGTTCGGTAGTTCTCGTTCTGAGGAGTCAGACTGCTTCTCATCGGCAACACTGAAGTAGAATCTCCGCAGTTGTCGAATGCGAATCATCCAGTCATCAAGAAGCTGCGCTGTTTGGTGTCGATGCGACCATATGGCAGCTGGACGTTCACCATTAGCTTGCTTGGCTGCCCTGTCGGCTTCATAGTTCCATCGAATGGCCCACGCTTCAAACTCATCTTCCGCCAGTGAGGAGTCTAAATGTGCAGGGACCCATCTGACCAGAGTAGTCAGATGCATCCGGTCTTCTAGCAGCAAGAGAAAACGTGTCCACAAATCCGCATTCGCGACACCTGAAGGTAGAACTGCATGGGTCTGGATATACTCTGCAACTGCCACCGTGGAAAGGGAATCCGACCACAAGACCATGTCCAAGGCATGATGTGAGTCCCATTCCAAGGCAGCTCGGCTCGATCGATGGACTGAGTGAGTCCGTGCAGAGGAGCCGACGCCACCAAAGTACCCAAAGTGGCAGAGACCACCGCCCATGCCGCCAAGTTCAAAACAGGGTGTTCATGTCCAAAACATGATCCATCTAAAAACAAATGATGGAAACCAGAAGTGGGTGGGTCAACCAAATAACAAAATTTCGCCATCCTTCTGTCCTCCAAAAGCTTCCTCCATTGAACCAGCATCTTTTGCCTGGGAACCAGCAAATGATGCAAAGTGCAACTGGGAAGATCCGAATGATCTGAACGCCAGTCAGGAATAGCATCTCGAAGGTGCTGAAAACGAGGACAAAGTAGCCAATGTGCTCGGTCATCCGGGCATCCACAGCATGAACAGGCCGCCTGCTTAGAGTCATCATAGCGAGCATGCTCATAGTTGGAGATGAAGGCCCCAGAATGCAAAGCAGACATCCTCGATCGATCCAGGGCTGACATGGTAGAGAGGTCCAGCTTCGTGAGATAGCCATCCAATCCCTGTAGATCATGCATAGTGCGGTGCTTGACCTGAGATGCAACATACTGAAGCCATGCATCCTCCAGTTGAGTGCGCAAGGTTTTATAGTCAACCTGTGCCAGGTTCCAGCAAAAGCCCTCGTGGTCACATAGACATGGTGGTTCGGCAACTGACCATCCAATCATCTGCAAGCATTGAAGCAGTTGAGAAAAAGGACCAGGAAGGTACTTGCCATCAAAGTCTCGCATGCGAATCTTCCAGAGCATGAGTAGGTCATGACTTTTACCCAGCATCCGTCTGAAGGTATCCAGAATGAGAGATAACTGAAAGAAACCAGGGTCAGTCTTCATCTCCGTTGCCAGTGAGAAACGCAACATAGGATTGGACCCCGCTCCACTGATCTGCAGGGCCTTGGCCGCATCCTTACGAAGTTGTCCAGCATAGTTATCCGAGATCAAACAGTTCGAGGACCCATGCAATGCCTGTGGCCAGAAGACCAAAGGCAGCATTGCCCACTTCTGTGGTCCTGGAGCTCTGGATTGACGAAGTTTCTTCCAACGTGGCTGCAACAATTGGCCTCGATGACGTAGAATACGCGTTCTACGAGCAAGTCCAAAGGTCATCGCACCACCAAGTTCACTGGCATCGGTCAGACATGGAAAGCCCATCACCAACATCCCAGTGCGAGTGCGTTTGGTCAATGCCCACACATAGGTTTTCTCTCCATCGGTTTCCAATCCAAAGAGAGCACAGACTTCCTTCAATGCAAAGAAAGCCTGGATCAAATGGTCTGTTGTTTCCCCCGCCAGGGTGAGGTTATCAACAAAACTGTAAGCCATGATTCGAGGGCAGAACGCCTGCATGTAGAGGTGATAGCACCAGTTGACCATCAACATGCCAATGATTGACATGGGGCATCCCTCGGGTAGCCCGGATGTCGAAGCCAAGGGATCGCTAATGCAGCCATGGACTCCAAAACAACGCACCACCTGATTCAGGAACTTATTCCATGCAGAGAGTAGGTGTTCAGGAATACCCAATCGCCTCGCAACATGGAAGATCTGTGGTCTGCCGATGTTATTGAAGGCCTTCTTCAAATCAGTCGATAGTCCTGCAAAATCTGCTGAATGATTCAACATGACCTCAATGGTTGCTTGCAATTGGAGCCAAACCGAAGTGGTCTCACGATGGGGCAAGAACCCCAGTGCTTCTGCAGGCATAAACTTGCCGATTTGTCTCAGCAACTGTCTCGTACGTAGCCTTGCCCAGCCACGATAGATCACTGAGAAGAGTGTTATGGGGCGGAAATGCGATGGTTCATGAGGGTCATCCAATTTGCCCAAACCCAGCACCGTCCCAAATGTCAGTTGCGAAGGCCAAAGCATCTGGGTCTGCTCAATGGAGTTCAAGAGACTAACCAGTTGGTCCGTGAAGGCAGTTGGCATATATCTCATGGCATCTTTGGAGAAACCATCAGGTCCTCTGGCTGCGTTGGGTTTGAACTTCTTGATGATCCCTTTCCAGTCAGCACAGTCAATGTGGCTGAGTGAGAAACCAATGCGAGGCATGTAGTGATCAGCAAATCCCACAATGCGTGTCCATGCCTCTTGTGTGATGTCCGCCATGGTGTTCCATCTGGATCGCCAGTGCTCAACCATAGAAGAAAGAATGTCATTTGTGTCTGACATCAGGATGCGCTGAGTGATCTCATCTCCAGGATGGAGGGGTTCCGAGGACATCGAAACTGTGCAGCTGTCCTCCGAAGAACTCAAAACCGGTATCTGATGTGTGTCATGAAGCCACACCGAGTCTTGATCCGTCTGTACATGTTGATCAAGTTGAAGGGTCCCACTGTCTGCATCTACGGCCAAAATGGTGTAGTGCTTGTCTTTCCAGAAGGTGGTGATGCCTGGTTTGGATTCTGATTTCAGGTCCATGTAGACTGCCTCCAGTGATCCCTCATACTTCGCCTTCAGACTACGGGAACGTTCATGAAGATGCCAAGCTTCAAACCGTCTGAAGTGAAGAAGGAAACTATCATACATGGCCTGAACAAGTGCTGGTTCTTCTGGCACTTGAAATGGTAAGTGGACCAACACGCCTGCTATCTCATGTTCTTGGTGACGCCACCAGGTGGGAAACGATGGATGAAAACCTCTAGACATGCGAATGCTCCTCCAGAGATCTTGTCTGTATTGGATGGCCTCTGGGGTTTGCTTCGATGCCAATACTGCATGTCTGAGACTCTGGAGACGTCTGAGCTGCTTGAACCAATTTCGCACAGCAGCTCCTGTGAGAGAGCTCGTCTGGGTTACTTCCCCATCTCGACTGGGTTTGCAAACTGGCGAGGTGAGTGTCCTGGAAACTGGGTCTCTTCGCTGGGCTCTTCCTCGGCATCTATCTGGAGGTTGTTTTCTCTGTTGGTGTGCAAGTTGGACAACCGAATCCTCAAAGGCATTGGCCCATGCATGCATGAACTTGGTGGAATCCTCAAAATCATCAAGTCGAACATGACATGGTGGTTCCCAATCCTGACACTCAAGGTCACTCCAAGGAATGCTAGCTGGTCTGGGCCACTGGTGAATGGTCACAGCTGCCGGCGGAATCTGAAATTGGAGACGAATGGTGGAGTGGTCTGCAAAGTCATCCTCAATGGAGATGCCCCGGAGCAATTGTATTGCTTCAGGGGATAGCCATGCCTGGTCGCTCTCCGTTGAGCCCTTGCAAGTGGGCACAATGGTGTGGTTGAAGAGCTCGGCCGCAACTTCCTGAGCACTCCGCCAGCCATTCCGACGCCAGATTCGATGTTGAACCAATTCATCCGGTTCCTGGTTGAAGTCGCCAAGAATCATCATGACTCCAGCCATACCCAGCACCAGCTCTGTAGTGTAGGTCTCCAGGAGTTGGTCTGTAAGCTCGGCCAAGTTGGTCCTTTTGCATATCCATAGATGGTTCCCAAAGTCAATGGAAGTCCATGTGCCCAATGGCGTGTGATCATCACTCGGCCTGTAGCCCAGTGTTCCTCTGGCCACGGGATATCAAGTGACTGCATCTGGACATCAGACAGCACAGCAACACCTGTCCACTTGCCTGCCCACGATGAGCCTGTCCTCAGTGGTGCTGGTGCTCCTCCGTGAAAGCGAACAGCACGATTCCGTTGTTGTCCAAGTCTTCGCAACAGGTTGGAGCTGGTCCTAAAGGTGTGTGAGGAGAGCTGAGTCTCCGTCATCGACCAGATCCCTGGACCAAGATCAAGCAAATGCTCTTCCTTTTGCCGAAGTCCTCCTGGGTTGCTGACACCCACAGTCAGTTGCTCACCCCATGATGGCCCTGGATGAAGGGCTTCACCAAAACGTATTGTACCTTCATCAGGAGGATACAGGGCATAGGAAGGATCACCTAATCTCAGTGAGTTCAAAGTGTGGCCAAAATGGCATGGAACAGGCAACTCCACTTCCCCCGACCCAAATTCTCGGTCAGCCGAAGCTGCTGAGCTGTCATGGTAGCACCGGGCAAGGGGAGCAGGGAGCTGCAGGGCAGAGACCGGAGTCAAAATCATCAGGTAGACATACAGTCCAATCAATTGCCATGTGGATCTGTTTCGAGTTCCTGGCATCCGAGAAGATCCTGTCCCGGATCCAGGGTGCCATAGTCAACCTGTTCGATGCTTCTTTTCCACCAAAGCCTCAAGCTTGGTGAACTGCTTGTTAAAGGCATCCGTGAAGCTACACGAAAGCTCATCCTTGACTGATTTCATGGTTGTCTGGAAGGTGTTGCCCAGTGATTGAAGCTCCTGTTGGTGTCCATTCAAAGTGTGTTGCATCGCCGTCATGTTGTTCTCTTGTTGTTGAAACCGTTCATTGGCTTGTTGGCACCATTGGGACATCTGAGATTGCTGGCTCTGAATCTCTTTCAATCCAACCTCAAGAGCTGTGATGCGGCTGTCATCCTGAGTCATGGTAGTCGTCCCAGCTGCCGCCTCCTGGATTGCCGCTTGAGCTTTCTCAGACAACTCCTTGGCCAAGTCGGTCTTCAATTGCTCTTGCAGAGCATTCAATCTGGATTTGCCCTCCGCAGAAGACGTAGCAGGCGCAGCTACGCTGGGAGTGAATCTTGCCCAAGGGTCCTTTGATGTGTCCAACCATGGGTCTGATGTGGTCTTGTTCTGAGTGGCACGCAGGTGCTTTTGCGTCTTGTTCGATGCGACAAGTTGTTTGGGCACCTCGGTCTGCTTGAGGTCTTTGACCTGGGTGATGATGATGTCATTCTCAAATCCAGTCATCACTGACTGGGGTGGGAAGGTCTGGGCTCCCACTCTCCATGCCATGTGGTCCACTGATCCTCTTCCTGGCTGCAAGGGTCGTGCCAGCCATTTCCAATCAGCTAAGAGAGTGACAATGGCATTTCGTTGAGTCCCGTGGGGAATAGGGAACAACTCAAAGATGTGCTGAAGGTTGAGTGGTGTGAAAGAGGTGCCTGGTCGAAGATGGGACCACGCGGCTTTCTCATCAGCCGTTTTGACTCGGATCCCAAACTTGTTCTTGAGGCGGACCAGACTGATGGCTTTGTCGAAAGTCCTGCACTGGTGAATCGCATCATCTGATGAGGCTCCTGGCAACCATATGACCCGAAAACGATCATCATGTTCTTTGGGTCGTTCACCTCGGGGCTCAATGTATACTCCCTGTGGAGTATTACAAAGCAACTTGTCAAGTGCTCCTTCTGGAATCCTGAGAAAGGCAGTGAAGAGTCCTGCTTCGCTTGGAGGAACCTTTTTACCATTGTCATCAAAGAAACTCCTGGCCCACAGTTCACAGATGACGTTGTCCACTGTTTCATCCACTGCCGGGTGGAACTTGCCGCAGCTAGCTCCACAATTCGCTCCTCGACAGAGTTGTAGTGGTTCCATGATAGCCACCAAGGCCCGGATCGGAGCTTCCGCAAAACGATTCCACGGCATCGAAAGCTGATCCTTGAAGACTTGCAGTTTGATCACCTGTGTGCTGACTATGTCTGGGCTGGAGTTTGTACTAGCATTCTCCCTGACCACGTCATTGTCACCAAGCTGCATGATGTGTCCATAGATCAGGGTGTGTTCATCCGTGCCCTTGAACTTGGCGGGTATGACCACTTTAGTAAGTTTCGCTGCCTGAATGACTTCCTCAGGTGGTCGATCGATGATCAAAAGAGCAAGTGCATCTGTGCTGATGGTTGTGGGTTGTTCAAGGAAGCTACGTGCCATAGCAACTGTGGCTAGGGCAACTCCCCTGGCCTCTGCCTCCACGTCGTCAAAGTCAATCTGACCAACTGGCAAATCATCACCATCCTTGAAGTGTTTGGAGCATGGCTGAACGTGACTGATCTGCTCGAAGTCCATCGAAGAAAGTCCAAAGAATGCTGTGGTCAGCATTCCAAGCACCATGGAGCAAAATCCAATGTCCACGATGCTCGCAGATGGTCACGATGTGTTTCAAGTAGCCATTGTCTCTCCAGGAACGGGTGACTGCATCAGGAAGATCAGCCTGAAGGAAGTGGTCAACCTGAAAAGGATGCAAAAGGAAGTAGTCATTCACTTCCGCCAGTTCACCCAAAGTGTTCATGAACGCCCAGATGATTTTGTCGCCCAGCATGAGTGTCGGGTCAGCTGGGCCTGCGCCCCAGATCTGAGTAGGAGCAGGTGCTGGCAGCACTTGCTTGGCTTTGCATCGCTGGATCTGATAGAGGATGCCCGGAAAGAGCTGCATCTGAGGGGGTAGACGAAATCCATCTGCTTTGATCACTGGGTATTCGCCCCAGCCACACATCTGTTTCTCTGCCTTCTTGAGGTCCAAGACAGTGGTGGGTGTTGTCACTTGAAACTCCAGCACTGTCGTCTCATCTTCAATCTGCATGTGAAGAGTACGTGGCTGATACATGGCAGGTGTAATCCATCTGGTGAAAGCCTGCAACCGGAGCTCATGTTGGTAGACCTTGATCTGCTCCAAAGGATTGATGAGTGTCGTACCCCAATAGTGCAGTTGGAACTTGGCAAGGATCTGAGCCTGGAGCCACAACACCTGAAGCGGTGCTGCGATCTGTCCAAGCAAACAGAGAGCTCCACGCAGCTGACCAGGATAGACATAGTCCTGAAGCACTGTGCACAATGTTGAGCCTTCGCATGGATGCAAATGTCTGGGTTTCCCATGTGCTGCGGAGGAGATCCCAAATCCACGAACTCCCCCTTGGCGAAGCCTGGAAAGTCCAAAGGCCTTCCTACATCCACATGTGCAATCCCGTGTGATGTGACCCCAAGAATGAAGAACCGTGGGTGCCATATCATCTGGGCCCAAAATGCGCTTGTCTGTGCCATACATCTCATCTAGAAACAATTGGGTTTCCAGTTCATCCCATGCCAGCTGGTCTTCCTCCTGTGGTGGCCAAAGAGCGTCCAATGGCATGATGTGTTTCAAGGAAGTGAACTCAGAACTGGCTGGCCATGGTGCAAGATCAACTTGAGGTAGGTGCATGCCTGTGAGGTGGCACCAAAACCGATTGCGTCTGGCTGGCCACTGATCCTTCAAATCAAAGGTCAATTTGCAGGTCTGCATGTTGGTGACTGCTGCAAACTCATCTATGCATCGCTGAGCTGCAGGGAAATGAATGACATTGGCGACACACTCTAAGAGAATGTCGTCAGCTTGCAACAACCAGGCCCCTCTGAGAATGTGTATCAAGCTATGGCTACGGTGGTCATCCATGCCTCGTTGATCTCCTTGGGTTGAGAAACCTTGACATGCAAAACCGCCTGTGATCTGCAAATGACTCTGAGTACGATGAACATGTGCCTGCTTCAGAGTGGCTGTGGAACTCAGGTCTCCATGGATGACCTGCCCTTTGAAATTGGCACGAACTGACTGACATGCCAACTCGGACTTGTCCACGAAAACCAACGTCGGAATGCCAAGACGCTGAGAACCCAATGAGAAACCACCCATTCCACAACAGAAATCCATGACAGATATGTTTTGGAAAGGAGGATAGTCAGCATGATGGAAAATCATAGTGTCCTGATCAACCACACAATGCCCAGGCTCCTCTGCCTTGACTAGGTCATAGAATGTGTGCTTGCCAAGCCCGACCTTCCCCACATTCACAATCACAAAGTGCTCACCGGGGGTGAGCTGGTCAACCGTAGGATCCATGGTTTGTGACACGAACTCCCAATTTTCTGCCGAAATCAGCCTAACTACTCCCGGAAAGTATTGGGCCAAAGGCTAGGAGAGCGCTAAATAACACGGGTGTCAGCGGGTGTCCTCGTGGTGTTCGAACCGGTTGGATGTCTTCGTTTTCGCTGTGTGAGATCGGCTTCCTGCTCAGGTGCTGGTGACGATCAGCTCCGCGCTGCCTCCGGCCTTGGTCAGATTCGACTGCCTTCCACACGTCGTTTCCATTGAAGGTGGAAAGATTGGAAAGCGCTCGAGCTTCAGTTCTTCAGATTCTTTACTCCCACTTTCGCAGCGAAAAGGTGGAAAATGAACACTTTGAAAACCAGAGCTGTCAAAGGCAGAGCTTCGAATTTGAAATATCAATATGTCCAAAGCAGAGCTCGAGCGTGGTGTTTGGTGCAGAAAAAGGATGAAAAAGGCATGGCATGGCTTGAGAGAGTGGTTGCATGCTTGACATGGATGTCTTCGTGTGTAATCATTTGCATGCACTTGCAATCATTAATGATCATTGGTGTGTCTCATGTAGGACTTTGATAATTTGTATTTCTCTCTTATCATGCCCGCGTATGCATCATTTTTTTCAGTTTTTGACTGGCACTGAGAGAAGTAGGCAACTTAGGCACTGGACTCACAGAGGGAAACTCCTCGGAAGGTCTTTGGCAAAGCTCTTGCCGCATTGGGCCCTGGTATCGCGTGAACCTTGGGGTGTCTCCCGGTTTGCTTGATGACAAAGTCTGGTAACAGGTAAGTAAAGGTAAGTATAGGTAATGTAATTAAATGTAGTCAGGGTCCATGTCACAAGTTGCAGGCAGAAATTTGAAGAAATCTCAGCGGGTTTCCCTCAGGGAGGGCAAGAGCATGATTGAAGATTCAAGGTGTTTTTGGAACATGTTGGAATGTTGCTGACACGCTCGTGCGCCCAGGGGGAACTGGTCAAAGCTCTTGAGCTAGCCTCCGAGGTGAGCGACAGAGGTATGCGATGGTATGCGTAGATGTGTCAAGATCTACTGCTGCACCTGCAGAACAAAGATGAACGAAGCCTTTTTCCAATATTCCATTCGATGGGTGTCAAGCACAGATTGCGGTTCGGTCCATGGCAGATTTGGATTTCTAATTTCGCCACGTTTCTTTGTTTCACCCTGCAATGTTTGGGACAATGGCCTTGGGCCCAGTTAGAAATCAATATTGCAGCTGCCAGGGGCCTGTGATGCAGCAAGCGGCCTGGCATACCAGAGGCCTTTGCTTCTTGCCGTGACGTGAGTTACACATGACGTCAGATGACCAGAGAATGCCTTGCACAGCTGATATCAGCTCACAGCTCCAAGGTAGAGCATGCTGCAAGCACAACAAGACCTGACAGCCGACATCAGCCGCCACTGTTCCAGGCAAACGCCTTGAGCTGATACTGCACGTGCAGCCTCGTGAGGCTACCTGCGCGGGCATCGCATGCGTGGCTTGTCAGTTGGACAGCTAGTGAGTTGGCAGTTGGTTGTTTCTATGGTAGTTCGCTAATGTTCACTGCAACGGCAAGAAATCAAGCTAAAATCACTGCTATGAACTTGGGGGATTTGACAGGGCTTCGTACAACATGTTTTTTGAATAGGTAACATCAAATAAAAACAAAAAAAGTCAAAAAACAAAAAAATATAAATCATCATTTAAAGAAAATTAGCTGATCTAGATGGAATTCCACAATCGATTTGATTCGGTTGTGAGGCGAAGATGATTTCGAACAATGTCAAAGATTCTGCGGTAACATTCGGCAGCTGTAACTATACTTTAGATCGTTGCCAACGCCTGACAACAACTGACACCGCGGTGGCCAATGGCCACAAGAGGCTGAAGAATCTTGGTGCTCCATCTTAGGAGGTCAATGCTCAGGAGCTGACTTGGATTGACTTGGATTGACTCGGCCAGATTGTGCTTGGCTGGTTAGTTGGCTGCTTGCTTTGTGAATTCCTCACTTGGCAATTCAGTCAGTGAGTAAGCCAAGCTTCAAGTTGCCAATGTTTGGATTGTGGCAACTTAGAGCTTGGCCCCACGGCGCTCGCAGGGTGGTGCAATCTGCCTTGTGGAGGTGACAGGATATCAGGCAGGACGCAGTGGATGCAGTGGGCGCAGTAGGCTTTGAGACTCTTTTTGACGAGGGCGAAAAAGCACTCCGCTGGTGGAGGGCGCAGTCAAACAAATGTGGACGCCACAGCAAGGCGAACGAGCAAACAGCAGCTGTTTGATGCTTGCAAAGTCTTGATGCTAGGAAGGAGTGCGCAAAACAGAAGATGCCCTTTTGAAGGCAGGGGACTCAGACCTTGAAGATTTTGAAATTTCAAATCACGCAGCCATGCAGCCATGGATGTATTTGGGGTGCGAGGGAGCTACTCACCGCAGGCAACAAATATCGCGTAAAGCTCTTGGGATATCTAAACTACCAAGTTGTGGTAGCCCCATGTAGCTGGGAAGCCAGCAGCTCCGTTTCATCTATCAACTGCGTGTCTGATGTCATCTGATGTCGTTGAGAGCTGTTTCTCAGGGTCAGAGAGGTGTCCTTGGGCCGTTGCCAATCATGGCTAAGGTGATGGATTCTCTGCAGCCGATCTTGGGCCTAGATCCTGGCGGGAAAGTAACCCATTGGAATTCTGCGGCTGTCACTATGTTTGGCTACAGTGAGGCAAGGGGACACTGTATATAGCTGTTCTGTCTTGAGCTGTTCTCATGTTTTCGCTTCCGAAAGCCCGTATGTTTGTATGGAGGTGGAGATTGTGGGGACATCACTTGCAGACATCCTTCTGACGAAGGAAGATGCGGAGGGGCTCGTGTGGACCCAAGATGTGAGAAAGCGCGTGCACAAGCTGGGCAGACACCAGCAGACACACCAGCATACTCCATCCCAAGTAAACTACAGTCAATGCTATCGACCTGATAGTCACATGTAATTAATGGAGATGGTGGATTCTTTTCTCCTTTGGCCCAGGACCAGATGCTACGCAATGGACCCAAGGGTGACCAGACGCTTGAATTGCAGTTTGGTCCCCAGAAAGGGTGGAAGAAGCGCGATCTCAAGAGGCCAAAGTTGAAGCAGGATCCGGGCACCACGGAAGCTGGCTTTCTGCCAGCTTTCGTCCACCCCCGACCATTTGCCTAAAGTGAGATTTGGATTGTTTTCCGTGTTTCCACGTATTTTTGGGCTGAAAAACAGAGTGTAGACTACGTAAAGTACTTGCATGATGCTGTATAGAATGCATAGATTAGCAGAAATCAAAAGCGCATTTGGCTCTTGCAATTTTGTTGAAAGGGGTTGCTGGCCATGTCGTGGACCCCAAGCTCATGGAGATCACTACCGAAGCACCAAATGGCCGAGTGGGAGGATCAGGTGCTGGCAAAGAAGGTTTTGACAAAACTGGGCTGCTTGGCATTGGCCCTGCGGCCTGTAGGGTTTGAACCATAGGGCATTCCTTAAAGAGTGTGTGGAAATGGAGGGCCGGCGGCACACTGCAACTGCTTGCAAAAGCACACCAGTCAGCACTTACAAATTGAAGTGATACGCAGTACTGCAGCTGGTACACCAATCAGTTTTGCATCAAGTGGTACCAGCACCAAGTATTCACAGGGGGCACGCGGGAGACCATGGCGGGTATTGCCACCACTAGTAGAAGAACTGCATGATAGAAGTAGCCTTCAGACTGGTTTTGTGAGCCAGTTGCCATTTGAAGATGTGGTTTGGGGGTTGCCAGTTCTGAGCACATTTGAGCACTCGAACTTATTCCTGGCGCGTGACGAGTGGAAGTTTACGAACCTATGGGTGTCCGTGAATTGCCTATATTTGATATATATATACATCCCTTTGTCTTCCTTTAGTTGGGCCATTGCAGGTAAGCTGATTTTTTTGTAAATCATGGGGATGATAGAACATGACGAAAAAATGTTCCTAATCCGATAAAGAAAAGCAGGGGCCCAAAGTCCATAGAATCATTTGTATGGACCTAGCAAAGCGCGTTCCTAATTGTTCGTCATGGTCGTTTTCATTGTAGTAACTCATGAGGTTGGAATCTGAAGGAGTGTCATGGCATGTTTGGCTGTCTCTTTTTGTTCGTTTCTTTGAAAGCCACTTGAGATCTTGATTGTATTAACAAATGATTGCAGGTGCAATCAGGTGATTTCTACTTCTGTAAGAATTCTTCACTCCATTTTTGGGCTGATTTTTTTGTGCATTCCTGACATATTCCAATTTTGCAACATAGAATATTTAGAATTGGGACGCTGATAAATGACCCCTTATTGGCAAGGGGATACATACATATATATATTTATATATATATACTACATGTTAATATACAGTCTGATAATTTCAGATAGCATGGCGGGGCTGGACTGCAGAGTCGGGCGCGAATTGATTAGCACAAGGAGCCTTCGGTCACAGTTGCTGAAGTTCATCACTGATGTTCACAGTTCCTCACGGTTCCTTTGAGGCGAGCTTCCACCTTTGGTGCAGCCAAAAGAGTGCGATCGACTAAAGCAGTTGCTGGCAGAGTGTGGCCGTGGCGAGCGCTTCATCGTGCAAGGCGGTGACTGTGCAGAGCGCTTCATGGATTGCCAGGCGGGTGGGTAAAGATAGGAGAGAGAAGAATCATGGAACATTGAGTAGAAGAGAGAGAGATAGAGAGAGAGAGGGAGAAGTGAAGTTGCCAAAACAGATTCAGAAAGAACATGTAAAGACTCCTTGTGTTTTGCTTTTTCACATTGACAAGCCGTATGCTCTGGTTCCCTCTGGTTCCCTCTGGTTCCCTCTGGTTCCCCTCTGGTTCCCTCTGGTTCTCTCTGGATCTGAGGGTTACAACATGTTTTAACCCAACCTGTCGGAAGGCAGCCCGTTTGGAGCAGCAACTCAAACTCATACTACAGATGGGCATGGTTACCTGGCTAAGGCTGCCAAGGTGCAATGCAGAAGCATCCTCTGTCTTGGAGTTTGAGTGGGCCCACAATTAATCTGCATTCCTCCTAGGCTCCTACTAGGCTCTTGCAGCAGGGGCTAAGATTGTCCTAGCATTCCCAACCGCAATGTAAGAGGCTCCAGAGAAAAGAAAATCAGGAGTGGCGTAGGGGAAAGGAGCTTTTCGAAGAAAGAATACAAGTCGTTTCAGACCACAGGAACATTGAAAGAGAGATGGGCTGACATACCGGTACCGAGCACTGCATCCATCCGTGGAAGCCGCGCCTTATTTGGCCTGGATAGGAAAAGCACTCAGTTGACTCAGGTATAGGCCCAGCAGGCATTCATTTGGGTCAATTTTGAACATGAGGCTTTGCCAGACACCGAAAGCTAAGGTGATTGAGCATATCAGCGGGAAAAAAACCTTGAAGGTTTGTCGCATAGCTGGCCAGTATGGAAAGCCACGGTCAAAGCCAACGGAGATGGGCGAAGACGGCAAAGAGATCATGAGCTTTAAGGCAAGCATCAACAGGGGCTGCCCGAAGCTGCAATCGCTGAAGGAACGGTCAGTGCGTACAGGATCTGAACATGCGAAGATAGCGATACGGGATGGCACAAGACTAGGAATTACACACGCGCACAGACACAAAAGGCAACGTGCACACGTGCACACATTGTATAACATCACAGCAATGCATACAGCAATTACCGTGCGTATTTACAGGCAGAACAAACAAGTCTCATTTCGCGCGCACACACACATGCATAGGCCTAGTGTGTATTGAATCAGACGACATTGACCCCCCGCACAGCGAAGTCTGCCCGTACTTTCAGCAGGGAGAACGTCGTGTGACTCCTTGTTCTTTGGATCACTCTACAGTCACTATATGTCACTATCGATGGTTTTGTGATTCACATGCAAATGCAGAGAAGAATAGATAGGTGGATAGACAGATTGTATGCTTCCTCTTCCACTTCTAGCACCGTGAGTCGATCAATTCAATCATCCGTCAAAAATCGGTTTGCTTTTCCATCTTGCCGCAATCTCGCCCATTTTCTTCCACATTAATAGAATTGCTTTGAAAGCAAAGCTCTTTTGCCAACCTGCTGCCACCTCCAAGAGGGGCTCGGGGGGGACTCCTGGAAGCAGAGATAAGAAGAAGGAGCAGAAGTTAGACCGATAAGAAGACAAATGGCAAGTCAAGATAGATCAGGTACATAGCCAAAACATTGGCAAATCGATGTTTGCAGAGATGGATAGTCAAAGTGTTAGAAAGGGGTAGACAAACAGACAGACAGATAGATAGCTAGATAGATGGATGGATAGATGGATCCGAGATTGGATCGATTCAACAGATTCGATAGATTGGATTGGATGTATCAGGTAAATTTCATTAGATAGGCTATAGATCGATGAGATAGATTAGATCGATGAGGTAGATTAGATAGGCTAGATCCATCTAGATCCAGTATATAGATAGATGAGATAGATTATATAGATCGATGAGAGAAGATAGCATGACGGAGATTAGATAGATTAGATATGATTAGATAGGTTAAACAGATACATAGATCGATCAATCTATAGAATAAATTCAATGAGATGAGATGGATGGAAAGATAGATGCTTTGACGTTGAAATATCAGTCAGCAAGAAAAGCAAATAGAGAAACATACAGTGAATGTTTCTGCAAGTGGTTTGAGCCAACTCAAACACTTTTTTGCCTACAGCACATGCGCGTTGGTGCAACTCAGAAAGATCATCATAACCTCCCACAGGCAAACCGTTTCCTGTCGATATTTGTAACTCCTACTGGAATAAGCACACTTGGCACGTTTAGTGCGGGTACTGCTGGCACACTTAAGCCCAATGTAGATGTCCGATGACATCACTCTTCAATCTTTGAGTGTTGGAATCACGGCCAGGGCGACAACATCAATGGATTTGACCCAAAAGATCGAAAGTGGGACCCAGAGCGACTCCTCCTGGGCTACTGGCATTCTGCAGCCACGCTGAACTATTTGCGTTCGTACGTCAGCAATGGCGACCATGCTCCATTGAAAGCCATTGAGATATCTGACCTCAAGGCATCCGAGCACTATGGCAGTCATTCAGAGGATGCGCAGGCTATTTCAAGCAAAGCGTTGACTTCAGAGTCGTTGGAAGCTTGGCACATGGCAATCCAGGGGAAACAAATCAATTGGGGCGTTCAAACCAGAGGCCAGCAAGAGTCCAAAACGCACCGGCTACAAGCCATCAGTGCTCGGAGGCCGAGCATGTTAAAGTTTGGGTTTTGTGGTTTATTCAATTTTTGGAGATTGAAGTCATTGAAGTCGGAAAGATATCGAAAACATCCAGCGAAAATGCATGAAAACAGAATGAGGAATTTCATGCAGCATTTATTTCACGCATATACTGCATCCATCTGCATCCATCTGCATCCTCGGAATTCCTCTTGGCTCAGGAATTCTTTACCTCCCACGAGGCGATGCAGCTGGACCTTGAAGAGGCTCTGACTCGCCCGTCCGGTGGGAAGTTTTACAACCTCAGTGCACACATGGTGTGGATTGGTGATCGCACGCGGCAGTTGGACTGTGCTCACATTGAGTACTTTAAGGGGATTGCAAACCCAATTGCTGTGAAAGTGGGCCCATCAATGAAGAATGATGAGTGTCCTGGCTCTACTGTCGCCAAGAGATAGTACTCTTTATGTACTTTTTATTTTTGTATTTGTCATATTTTGTCATTTCCCTTTTCATACGGGTTCTGCAGTAGTTCAGTTGATCAGCATTTTTCAACATTCTACAGCTGCTTGTGGAATAAGGCTCAAGGACTTGGTGAAGATTCTGAACCCCAACAAGGAGGAGGGGCGTCTCATGCTGATTACGCGATATGGTGCAGGCAAGGCTGAGGCTATGCTGCCAGGTCACATCCAGGCTGTGAAAGAGTCAGGGGTTCCAGTGACTTGGCAATGCGATGCTGTGCACGGAAATGGAATCGTGGCAAAGAGCAACAAGCTGAAGACTCGTTTGATGAACGACATCCTGGCGGAGGCCTGTGAAGTTATGGCAATCCACAAGAAGTGCGGTTCAGTCCTGGGTGGTATTCACATGGAAGTCTCAGGTCAACCTGTGACTGAGGTTGTAGGTGGCTCCATGGGACTGACAGAGCAGATGCTCACAAAGAACTACGAAACCTATTGCGATCCACGCATGAATTACTCTCAGGCCATTGAGGCGGCTTTCCGTGTGGCCAATGAAATGCCTTCGCAAGAGCGGGCAGCCAAGCGCTCCAAAGTGGCCTAAGTATATCTAGATAACACATGGTGGTACCACTGTACCACCTGTCATGTTCAAGAAGTGGCTACTGACCTATACACACACACACACATATATATATACCTTATACGGGCATGCAGTGACTCAAAGATTCAAACATATCGAACAGTGCAAACTGAAATCACAAGCTTACAGCATTTCTGTAGTGAAGTTTGGAGGATTTAATCCCCAGCCTCCTTGCTGTTCAAAGAGCTTTGTCTAATCTTTGTGCTTTGTTCATGCTTTGTTCATCCTCGTTCATTCCTGGTTTTGCTTCATTGCCAAAGTACTCCTTCAACTCAATTGGATCCAAATACATCCGAATATCATGTTTGCTTTGGAGCAGGGCGCCCATATCGTGCTTGCTTTGGAGCAAGGCGGCAGTGGAGCTGCCAGTTTATCATGTTACATGTTTCTCCGAACGGTTTGTGCCGCCTCTTTGAGACAGAAAAAGGAGGGGTGCTGATCAGACCCAGACTTATGACATCTTGGGTCTGCAATGACTCCAGCACACGTCTACACACTGCACTGCACCATAAGCTGAGGTGTGATCTTGTGACCAAAGAGGGGAAAGCGCGGAGGCTCCGCCTCAATGCGCTGTACGACGTTGGGGCCTTGGGTCCTGGAAGATCAGCAGGCGCAGCTGTTTGGTAAGGAGCCAAGTGCTCTGCAAGAAAAACATCATGTAACTCATCATGCAACTGATTTTAACGCGAGTCACTGGGCTTCAAATGTCGCGTTGACTGAGGAATCGCGCAGCAACAGTATCATTGCGATGGTGCAGGAAAGGGGTTGGACCAGGTTGGTGGAGCATCAAGTTGATGCGTCAAGGTGTTTGCACGCGAAATGTCGCCTGTGCCGAAAAATGTCCCAAGGATGTCACAGGGGAGTTGCACCAACTCAATGCCCAGCGCCCAGTGAAGATTTTGATGCTAAGTTCCTGCGGCGTAAAGGGATTAAGGGATTGTCAATATATTCATTGGAGATAAATGACGTAGATCACAGTAGTCAAAATTGAGCTTATGATTAATATAAAGCTTTGAACTGAGATCCTTGAAGCTTTTGGACAACAAAGATTGATAACACTTCTCAGTCCTTCTTATAGACAGTGCATGGTTACCACACCGGCACAATGGGAAAAATCGTCCATGCAATGCATGCACTTGTTGTACAAAGAATAACAGCACGGCTACGAGACGAGTGCATCTCACTCAAAACCTGGAGAACAGGATAGAACAGGTAGGCTTAATCTACTGCAACTTAGATTAGCTGTTCCTTTTACGCTAGCAGACCCAGAAATGGGCCCGCTCCGGAGATGCCCATGGATGCCCGGGGTCCCAAGGCAGCAGTGACGGATCAGGTGCTCATGGCCAAGAGCTTAGATGCGGTCCTTTTGAGTTCGCTTTTCCCAATGCCAAGCCCAAAAGAACAAAAATGAGAAAAGAAGGGAGAGAGAAAGAGAGAGAGAAGTTCTTCTATCCAAAATACTGCCACTCAGGATGAGAATGTTCCAATTTGGGGCACCGATCACAATGGGAGAATTACTGCCAGAAGCTCAGCTCGTGAACTTGAAATCGTCCGGAAGTGTTGCACAGCTGGGTTCAGCACTTCTGTCCAAGGTGTGGAACTCAGAGGCACGTAGACCCGGGGACACATCGGGGGGAACTGTCACTTGGGAGCTGGCTGTGTTGGACGGAAGCTTCTCCAAAGGATTTATCATGATTTATGCAACTCACCCTGGCAGCTAGATGCAGCTAGTCATGTCTAGACGTAGTACTTTTTGGAACTACCGGCACCATCACCACCACCACAGCAGCTGCTGCTGCTGCTGCTGCCGCCTCTCCCACCCC
>VSDK01028384.1:303919-320853 GCA_009767595.1 Symbiodinium kawagutii
ATTCCTGCTACTGCGACTGCTGCTACCACTGCTACTTCTACTGCTGCTCCTACTGCTACTGCTTCTACTTCCGCAACAACAGCAACTTACAGCTACTGCTGCCCCTGCTGGCAAGACTGGTGCTACTGCGCCTGCTACTGCTGCTTGCGCCATTAATACTGGACCTGGCCTAGCCTTGAGATTGAAAGTGCAATTTCGAACCAGCAAAACCGTGGCGCTGCTGAAACCAACGCCTTCGTTTGGCCACAGAAAGTCACCTGGAAAACGGTGGTGGAAAATCCCGCTTCACCGAGGGCGTGTTCATGTTCTGGCCTGCTCTGAATTTCAGTGAAGCTGTGCGGCATGGCCACAACTTCAATCTCAACATGAAAGCTAAAGCCATCCAATGCCATCTAAGATCATCTAAAGCCCCTTAAGTGGACTAGATGACAACCATCAACTTATCGCACTCTACTCGCTTTTTTTGGATTTGCGGCGCCAGACCTGCCTTAATTAGGTGCATACCTTTTGACCCAAAAAGAAAAGTGTACTTTTCAGATCTTCCAAGTGTTTGCATGTGTTTCTAGGCGTTTCTCAAGACGCTAGTATGTATTTCTTGAAGGGTGGGGTTTATTTTTTTTGCATTTGTTACAATGCGACTGCAGGAGCCCCACATAAGTTCAAACAAACGCGAGCGTGAGAGTAGAGTGCGCAAGTTTCTACCTCTCTCCGCTGCTCAGATTGTTCAACTAACCGGCCTTTCGCGAGAGGAGGCTAAGCAATGCCAAGCAACTGTGCTGTGTGAAGAATTTCGCAGCCTTGGAGGCGTTCACCATTTACTTTCGATCCAATTGGGATAATCTCCACCCGTGGCGCAAAGCCTGGAATCTAGGCATCAAAAAAAGAAATCACGGCAAATTCAAACATGAATTTTCTCAAATCGCTGGGGAACATGTTGCACATTGGCGCATGGACTTGAGCGGACTGGTCTAAGAACAGGCTGTGGGCCAGTCGATCCTTTCATTGGACTTCTTGGCGGAGGCTCCAGCGTTTTGAAATTGAGAAAACACACGAGACTGTCAGGTATTTCACCAGTCTGGAAAAAAACACACGAGACTGTTTATATTTGAATCGCTTGAAACACCAGCCATCATTGCCAATCACCAGGGAGTGATGATTTGATGGACTGAACAGAAGAACTGCAGTGCTAAAAGCTTGAGATGCCACGAAGTTCCAAAAATTCCTCCGCCTCCAGATGCCTTCAGCACTTCCTGCTAGGCTGAGGGCATGTCAGATGCCTTGGGCCAAGTTTTAAGTCCTGGGCTCAGTTTGGCTTTGCATAGCATCGCGTAGCTTTAGTGCACCTTTTCGACTTCAACCTGAAGTTTAGGGTAAAGTACTTCCTGCATTTCCCTGCTAGAATCTAGATGTCTTCAGTGTTTGGGTGTCTCATAGGGTGTCTCATAGGGTGTGTCATTTGCCGTAAAACATGGGAACTCGAAAACGACAAATCCTTCAAGGCCAGGAGCCAAGAGCCGCGATAAAAGAGGTCATGTTGGTTGCTCCTGATGGCAAGCGCCTGGAGGCCTGAGAAGACATAGATCAACGGAAGACATCAGGGTCACGTCGTCACATCGAGTGTTGCGCATTTGAAGGTTGCAGCACACTAAAGAGCCATTGCAGGCAGAAATCGCCGTCCTTCCGCAAGGGATTCTGGCAGACACCAAAGTTCTGATGGTGCGGCCCTCGATAAAGATGGCTGCGAAGGTATGTCACACCGCGCCGCTCAGAAGATTATCAAACTTTTTGCGCTCATGACTTATGACTGGTGAGCCATGCGGCTTGGATTTAGAATCGAATGCTTCAAAGACGCATGACACGCTAATGCCGGGGGTCGCCGGTGGGACAGAGAGAGAGAGAGAGAGAGAGAGAGAGAAAGAGGCATAGAGCGACCGCGAGATATACTTGACCATGAACAAACTGGCAATTAGATCACGAGTTTGATTTATAGCTACTTCAAACAAATGCAAACTTCAATTTATTTCATACATTTCATACTGTTTTGCGAGTATTTTGATACTTTTGCAGCTTGCTTCGTCCGACGTCATGAGGTGGCCAACGTTAAGACGCCGCCACTTGGTCAGCCTCAATTGGCAGCAGAGGAATAGCACTGAAGCTGGGGCAGTTCTTGATGTAGAGGTTCCGTACGGTTTCGTACGGTTTCGTTGTCTATCCAAAGCGTGTGGAGTGGGAGAGAGATTAGAGCTAGCAGCTAGAGGAGAGTCCAGCGCCAAAAGAGAGACTCTGTGTTACGTCCGTGACTCGCACCGCCGCAGCGCACTGGCTGAAGTAACGTTCTTGAGCTTTGTAGCACTTTTGACTGTACACGGTTCTTGACTGCTTGAGGAATGGTGAACTTGAGGTCTGACTGTTCCAGGATTTCCCAGGATTGGACAGTATTTTCTTGACGATGCTTCCTAGCCTAGCCATGGTCCTTCTGCAGATTGAGATCTCTGCTCGATGAGGACCCAAGGGGGAGCATCGGTTGGGAAACGGCGTTAAGGGAGATGCAGTGATGCATTGGGAGATGCGCAAGTGGAAGCAGTGCCATGATCAGAGCTGGGGTTATGCTATTTTCTAGGGCATGGCCATCAATGCATTAGCAAAACCAATGTGCTCGCAATGACTCTGAACGTGAGAGACTTATTGTTGTTGGTGGACGGCTCTACCGAAAGCAATGAGATAGATCAATAGATAGACAGATAGATAGATAGATAGATAGATAGACAGACAGACAGACAGACACACAGACACACAGACAGACAGACAGACAGACAGACAGACAGACAGACAGACAGACAGACAGACAGACAGACAGACAGACAGACAGACAGACAGACAGACAGACAGACAGACAGACAGACAGACAGACAGACAGTAGATAGATAGATAGATAGATAGATAGATAGATAGATAGTTATGATGTCATGTGTCATGAGTCATACAGTAAGTCAGGAGTCATGATGGATGGATGCATGCCTGGATGGATAGATAGATAGACACTGAAATAAATCGCGTTCAAGTTTGAGAGAGGCAGACGGACAGATAAACAGGCGGAAAGATGGACAGATGCACCTGTACAGCACATATCCATGATTCACCGGTCTCTTCCAAAGCTGTGAAAGGCAGGGCAAACCTAAAAAGCCCAGCGCAGCATGGCAGCAAGCTTCAGCATAGGCACTGACTGGTCAAAGCAAGGGTCTGTTTGTATAGATCCTAGCTGATTTGCCAACTTGATTCCGTTGTCACAACTTACTGCGATTTCATGGTTATTGTAAGATATTGTAAGGTATAGTAGGTTATTGTTGATTGATGCTGCTTATGCACTGCTTATGCATTTCATTCTTCTCAATGAGACGAACTCCGTGTTGCTTTTGAGGTCGAAGAACTCTTGCCCCTGCGCCTGGTCGGAGACTTCTGCAGTTGGCAGGTTTGGCGAAGCTTTTGCAGCACTGCAGTCCTCATCAATTATGCCAATTATGATTATGCAGCATATTATGCATAAATTATGCATAAATTACAGTATGCATAAATTATGCTCGTATGTTCTACCCACTTCAGTCACTGCATGTTCGACATCCGGGTTGCGGGCTGACTCTTCTGGCATCCAAGCTAGCTACAGGGGATTTTGTTCGCAGATTGAAGGGTTTGGGAGTTGCTTGACGTCAGGGTGGATGGGCATGAAAAGTCAAGAGATGTCAAGAGGTTTATTGGAAGAAAGCTCTGCAAATTGCTTCGTTTTTTCAAGCCGATTGTCACACTTTGAGCTTGTTCCGCAGGTGGACGTGCCGGGACTCGAATTCACGCAGAACACAGCTGAGTCTTTGGTGGGTTTGCGGCTCAATTTTGCAATGCCTACTGTGAAAATTGTTTCAAGGAGATGACGAATGCAGAAGACCCCTGGGGTCTCGAGGTGGTCTGTTTTCAGTGTACAGTGATTGGTGTAGGATTGCATTGTTAACCAGGTAAACATAGGTACACCAAGAAACAGGTTGACAGCAGATCGAGCCCAGACCGTGCCTAAGGTGGCAAGGTGCTGGAATTCTTCCTGCCACTGCAATTGGAGGATGTGCTTTTTCGAGTTTGAGGTTTCTTTTGCATGGAGAGTTTGTCATGGGGTCTATGACTCCATGGTTTGATTTTAGAGTCTGGTCCACACTCCCCGCATCCCCCTACACTAAGGAGGAAGGTAGTTTGATGTCTCAATCGCCCAGGAGTCGGTTGAATTTCAGATTATCAGCAGCGTGTTGGGCTTCAAAGTCCGACTCTATCCCAAAGAAGAAGTTCGTCTCAAGGTACCTTGCATTGCCATTGCATAACCAGAAGAGATTTTGGCAGTTTTTGTCCTATGGAAAAAGGATGCCTGAGGTTCCCATTTTGCAGATGTCCATGTGGTCCACTCTCGATTTGCTTACAAGCGTTACAAGTTGTGCATTCCATCACTGCATGGCCAGAGAGTCAGATCGACTTACTGGATGGAGAATCAGGAAATCGACCTGATTCGAAGGAATTTAAAATGATTTCAGATCATCCCTCATTTACAGTTCACTGTAGGCAGGATTGGGCGGGTTACTCTGTCGCTATGTGTTTGCGTATGTTCTGCAGCGGCGGCACACACATGTCTAGGTAAACCGCGCTTGCATGATTTTGCATGATATTTGAAAGAATGCTTTCTTTGTCCTTTCACCACTCGGTGGAATTCTGTTTGCTTGTCATGGTATGCCAATGGTAATTATGCATGGTCTTGGCATGTTCAAGGAAGAGGGCCGGATCGGTGCTGCTGAAGCCAATGCATTGGTGGGTGGAAGTGGCGACGGGCATGGCAGGAGCTGCATGAGCGTGCGCCAAGCTTTTTCAATTTTCCTCAGAAGTTCTGCACACTTCGCAACGCTTTTTGCAACGCTTTCCCATTTTCAGAGTTTGCAGTGCTTACTGTCATGTTGATATGTTCATTTATTCTTATTTTCGTGCTTTTCCTGGAGTTGTGGCTTCACAGTATCAAACGTGCCAAGCATTGCATGGAGATATGAAGGAATTTCATCATCGATGACACGCAGGCCGACAAACGATTCATGTGATGCAAACACTTCAGAGTTCTGCCCATAGACAAAAACAGCGAAGTCGCCAGGAAAGCCAAGTAGTTTTTTAGAAGTATATATATATATAGATATCTTAAACACCTGTCTTCAAACTCTTTGAAGCAAATTTGAACCCCTGCAGTGCAGGCGAAGATATTGCTAGTCCGCCTGGCACTGGGGAAGCGGGGCTTGGAGGGGCCACCTCTGGGAGCACAGGTGTGCTATGCCTTGCAATTGGCAAGAAGGCCAGAAGTGGCAACGTGAGCGGTGAGATGTGGTGAGTAAACGTGAGCAGTGAATGAGATGAATGAGTAATGATAATGCAGTGATAATCCAACCTTGATGTGAGCAATGTAAATAAATGAACGAGGTGGCTTGGAAAGGTTGAATGCAGCAGCATTGCTATGTGGCCAACAGCCACGAAGCCATGCCTCGGGCTCTACTAGGCACAGGGGATTTGGTCCTATTGCAAGGCATCGCAACGGCTTCAGGCCTGACTTGCCTGCAGTGACCATCACCGCTGGAAAGGTGACGTTTTCTGGCGAGGCGAGGCATCCAGCCTCGTGAAAATAGCTTCGGATACAGCATTGTTTGACGTTTAAATGTTTTTAATGTTGGTATTTTCACTAAGAAGATGCCATATTTCAATATATTATTCCACTTGCGTTTTAGTGTTTTATTTTCCATTTTCCATTCACTATTTTTATTTGCATGTCCTTTGCTCCAGCGCCTCCTCCTGTCCTGCTTTGCTTCTTCCAGAGAGCTCACAGTCATTCCGCACACTCCCACCCGACCCGAATCCTATAGCGAGCCAGGCACGGTAGAATGCCAGATGCAGAATGCCGGAAGGAATGCCAGACAGGATGCCCAATAGAATGCAAACTAAATTGCCAGAATGCATGTCAGCCTTGTGCCAGATGGAATGCTAGGAACGCGCAGAATTTCTGACAGAATTCGTGCCAAAGAGAATGCCCAAATGCCAAGTCGAGCACCAGAAAAAGTGTCAGAAAGACTGCCGGACAGAACGCAAGATTGAATGCCGAATAGATGGTCAGGTAGGATGTCGGATAGAATGCTAGATAGAATATCAGCATTTTTTCATGTATTATTGAATATTATTGAGGTATGTTTTCCGATTTTCATTCTAAACACATTCCACAAAGGATTCAACACATTTGTTTGACATGTCAGGTGGGGTGGGATGTCGGTTTTTTGGGCTGCCTGACTTCGTCTATTTCGCTTTGTTGTTTCGTGTGCCTCAGCTCGCTTTCTTTGATGCAGTGCCTCTGTATCTTCAATCCTTCCACCACCTCCGAAGCTTTGGGATCTCTTAGGCTGTTAGGATTTCCCCCAAATCTTAACACATGAAGCTGTAAGGATTTTCTTGTCGCATCGTGCTGTCATGTTCATGTCACGTTCATGTCATGTTCCTGTCTTCTGAGTCTTGCAGGCCACTGCAGCCTGGAGTAGCGATCCTCGCAGCCTTCGACTGCATCAGCTGCTGCCATTGCTCCGTGACGCAAGGGCTGGTGTACAACTTGCAACACAATACGGCACGCCAGTACTCAATAGCACATACATGATTGTTCACAATGAGTGAAGATGAGTGAAGACAAGTGCATGATAGATTGACACACCTGTGGTCCCTTAGGCCTCTGCGGCTTTTGAATCCTTTTGTCTGTGTGGCACGCTACGCTTGCTTGTAGCTTCTTGACTTCCCTTGGCTTTCCGCTGGGCTTGGCTTTTCCTTTGCGCCCTGGTGTCCTTTCGCTTGTTTGGAGATAGCTTCTAGGGCCGAGGGTGTTCCTCGTGCGCCCCACAGCAATTCGGTGAAGCCGAAGCTCCTTCAATTTCGCTGGGTGCATTATAGGGTGGTTCCTTGACGTTGGGATTGAGCAAACACAGACAAGAACAACACCAAGAACATGCAAGGCAAATCAAAGGAACAAACAATGATAGGTGCAGTCACTGGTTGGCTGAACTGTTGCTCTTCGTAGTTGAGCCACAAGCTCGCCACTAGCCTCCGGCTAGCCTCCTGAGACGGCGATGGAGAGAGAGAAACAATGATAGGAACAAGAAGGCAAGACAAGCACAATAAACATAATAAACACGTAAACTTGCAAAAGGGGATAAAGCATGATAAGGCTCCGATATGCTGCAAATGCTATGGCACATCAGAAATTACATTTCAACAATCCTTCAAGCACAATTCAAGAAATTTCAAGAACACACGCGCAGACAGATTCCAGTTTCAAAAGTATCTAACCAAAGTCATTCGTGCTGCTACTGCTCTGGAACCTTGCAACTACTACTTGTGCAAAATGCAACTACTATGACTCTTGGCTGGGCTATGCTGGGCTTGAAGCAATGCAAACAGCAACTAACCCGGAGGGATCCGCAGAGCCCAACGCACGAAAAGCAAATCAAAGCAAGCAATTTGTATGCGGAAGCAGTGCATGAACAAGCACCAGTGGCCTGCTAGTGACTAAATGGCTAAATACAGATGCCAACCAGGTACAGTATCGTAACGGGGAGTCAATCTTGATAGAGATGGACAGGTGGAAAGTGTTCACTTGACCGCCTGGGTGTGCCGTGCAGTGTGCAAGTGGAAATGTGCAACTGTTTGTGGACCCAGTTTGCGTAGTGAGCGTGCACATGAGGCTCATGCACGACCCATGACGACCCTGTGTTCTCTCTCAATTCCGACCATGCTGTGCAAAAAGTCCGTGAAGAGTCGTCTTTCATATTCTTCCGTCATGTCACACTGTCAAGACGTTTCAATATCTTGCCCTGCGTTCTGTATAGTCACATGCTTGCGATTTTAACACATAGCTGAGACTGACTTTGGAGTGGGTGTGCCCTCTGGTCAGACATGCTGCTGCGGACATCCGGAATGAGACTGAACATGATTGGAGATGTAAAAAACTAGAGATTCTTTCTGTGTCACTGAGGCGATTGGTGGGCAAACCATGCTCGTGGCGACTGGAACAGTCAGGTGTTGGGCTTTGAGACTGTAGAGGTTCATATCGGGTTCAAGATTTGCAAAAGACCCATCTTCTCATGAAGAAAGAAAAAGGGAAGATTGTATAAGTCTACCACGTCACATGCTGACCATTGCTGACCTGGCTTTGGGTTCCTGAAGACGTGGACAGAGTCCGACACCCCTTGCTCTGACGAGGCCTGCTCCTCTCTCATGAAGTCACCGAAGGCGTGCTGCCCCTGACTCTCCAGGGCGCTGGCAGAAACTTACTAGCTAGATCTAGCTAGTAAGGCTTACTAGGGTACGAAATGACACGAAAAGGGGAGGCCCACAGTGTGACAAGAAGCCTCTTCTTGCACAGCGCGAACCTTGGCACTTCGATGCCTGCTGGCAATCCCGTGAGAAATTGCTATATCAGAGCCTGTCAGTGCATTGCAAGGTGATTGGCAGGGGCATAGCCTCTGCTTACGCCTTCTTACACGGGAGGCGAGCATTTTGAGGGAAGGCTGAAGAGATTTGCTTGGCCAGATCAGGTTCAGGGGCCCTCACAGCCCACCTGCACTCTGATCACATGACTCCATCAGTTCCAACTGGAGGTGGAGTTCCAGATTGTCAGTGACAAATTGGGTTTCGGATGGCGCCTCTTCCCAGGCTTGTGAACTAATTGAACTCTGTGAAGCCACAGAACCTTTTGATTCGATCATTGCATAGCTTCGCCGGTTCAATGACAGTGGTGCCAGGCAAATCCGGTGAAAAGCTTCCGCACAGCACAAGCCCTACAGAGAGCTCACCTGGACAGATTGGTGGAAAAGCGTCTTGGTGATCGAGAGGCCAAGCTCGGAGTATAGACAGATAGATAGATAGATACATAGATCATCTACGTGTTATATCTTTTCATTTTGATTATATAGTTGTATATAATTGTTTTTTTTCATTTTCTTTCCTGTTCTTTCTCATTCATTTTCTTCACTTTCATTGTGTCAATTTCTTTCATTTTCAAAGCGATCATGTGTCACCTAAGGATGATGGATCGGGATGCAATTTTATGTTGACAGGTAGGCCACTGAGTGTTGGAGCCTCAATCTACCTCAATCATTTCGAAACTCTTGCCCGCTAGTGCCTCTCACTTGCAGATTTCAATCTCAATAGCCCAGTAGAATAAAAACTGGACTATGCTGTACTGAAGCCTCTAAGTTCTTGACTGTTGGTCTTCAATGACCTTGGCGTGGTCAAGTTGCAATCGAATTTGAAGTGGGTATAAGTTGATATTACTGCTTCGTACTGAGGTTGTTACGCTTTATGTATGGCTGAAGGTCAGTGATGACCGAGTGCAAAGCATTTCTTTGGGTCAAGGCCACGCAGCAACTTGCAGCTGCAACATATATCACACCCTCCCTTGGTTCTTGGAGAAGCGGCACATGATCTACGTCGCAACAGCAGACCGAAACAGGGACAAAGTTCCCATAGAAGTCGTGTACCAGTACTGTACATTGTACATTGTGTTGACTTGTGATGACTTGTGACGACTTGTGCCCCATCATTCAGACATATTAAGACATTTGGACCTTGAAGTTCCTAAGGGTGGGGAGATCTGCAAGCTGCAAGTTGAAACGAAATGCAACAGCTCCAAGACTCCAAGATGCTCCAAGTTCTCCAGGCGCTGGCGCTGAAAAGCAGACACCACAAGTCGCTATTGGTGCCAGCATCTTGGTTGCCAATCAAATGGTAACCATGACGAACTGCCCACCACACATGCGCAGGCATCTCTGTAGACAGATGAGAACGTACATAGTGGGAGAGGATGGGGGATGTGTAGATAATACAAGTTCAAATAAATAGAACACATTGGAATAAGGAGAGGATACCACGTGCTGTTCAAGACATACGACTTGCCACAGCCAAGGGCGTGTTCAATATCCTGTGCCTGCGGTGATGACGCCTTTAGGGCCAGAACTGTTGGAGGCGGCTGAGACTCAGGAGCAACGAGAGGCAAGGCAAGCGGTCGGTCCATGCGGTCCTTGAAGTAGAATCTTATATCATCTTGAAGTCGCCTGAGATAGGTGATCTCAACAAATCTATGTGGCAGATACAAAATATTATTACACGCATGCATGCATACATTAAGGTGACGATGATGATGATGATGATGACGACGACGACGACGACGACGACGACGACGATGATATATGGATATATACTTTATATGCAGGCTTTCTGCGTCCTGCGGAAACATCAATGCCTTATTTTGGGCCAGGTGAACCTGAAGCCCCTGCCACTTTTGGTCAAATCCCTGCAGGCGGCTTTGGAGCAGCGCAACGACATGCTACGAAAAGCTTCCTGGAGGCCGATCTTAGGGAGCCACGTTATCTACTGCGATTTGCGATCTGCGATCTGCACTCAGTGCACTTCTCAGGTTTCAAGAAGAATATGACTCGGAAGACGTTCAACAGGAGGTTCTGGCATTGCGGCAGCTGTACCCCTACCAGCAGAGACTCAGACCATTCTCAAAAGCATAGTGGCAGAGTGACATGGATGGCACGCCCAAAGCAATTTACATACACACGCATTTACACAAACATTGAAACTCACACACACACAGACACACACGCACAGATGTGTATTATATATTATATATAGAAAGATTTTTCCACGTATTTGTGCATCAAGATGTCGAGGAATTGGTTGGATGGAGCATTCATTTTGTGACTTGTTTCTGTCAATTGCTTTGCAGTTGCGCAGTGAGACGCCCAGCATGATCTTGTGCCACTGGAAATATCGCCCTTCTCAATCTTTCAGTAGTAGGCCAATAGCTTGGAACCGGAGAAGTGAAGGAGTTGCCAAGCTAGATGATGTCATATGACATTTATTTCAGGAATGCTGAAACCAGAGATACGAAGAAGTGATGCTGGATGGGTGCCCCGCTGTACATTGCTGCAAGCTCTGAGGAAGAAAGGCCTTCTGGCACTGGAAATGGAAGGGGAGGAGCTCGTGGAGCAGGACCTTCGCAGGTACAAAGCAGGTGTATGGTATTGGAACATGTTGGAAGTGCGGACGCTAGGTCGTTGTTTCCTCCCTTTTTTTGGGGGGTTCTTTCCGTAGACAGATGCGTGCATTTCCGTCCGGCCATCCTGGAGACTTCTTGAGCCCCGCGAAAAACATTTGAATGTGAAGACTGAACGCAATGCCTGGACATTGGAGGCTAGGAATGCAATCGAATCCACTGCGAACTCAGCATGTGACACGGACAATAGATGCGTCGTGTCAGCGAATAGCAGGAGGATGCAGACGATGGCGTCCAGTCCTATGTCAGAGCTGTGCAGGAGATGAAGAGAAGGACACTTCTTGCAAGAGTGCTTCAGCGATGTTTTTCATTGCGATTGTGATTAAGCAATGGTCAGCATCGCGGATCAGGGATCTGTCGGACCCCCCCCAGGAATGCAGAAGACACAGAGGCCGAGACCCATGCGGATTCGCCACAAGGACCAGGACACATCACATCTTCTCCCTATTTCTCGTAAATTATTAATCTACAATATGGTGCTCGCACACAGATACACGCATTCATAGGCAAGAATTTGAAAATGGACACCATACTATCTTTTTTTGGTCAGTGGAGAGCATTGCACCGCCTGGAAATACGATGCGTCATATTGGCCATTTTTTTTGGACAGAAGCACTTGCCTTTTTGGGATATTTTGGGATCGTATTGACTGCGGGAAGCTTTGGCAGAAGCTGCAGGAGAGGTGGATTCTTCAAGCACTTTGGGTGGCACCAAAATTTTTTGCACAAAACACTCAGCAGACATTGTAACATACATTCCAAACGGTCAACATAACGCAAACTACCAAGTTTGCAAGATACTTTGGAAAGATGCCACAGGCCACAAGTTCTCACGCGTTTTTTCTGTCCATATCCCTTCCGGTAGCTGCACGATTCCAATCGCACAGTTTCCGATGCAAGAGTTGCTGCTCTAGAGTCTGTATAGATGTTATTGTGATGTGATGTGATGTGTGTATTCGCTTTTTGGCCCTCTCCCTCTGTAGCTTTGCCATCTTTGACCCGCCTCTGTCACTACGATGATCATTGCTATCGGAGGGCATGAAGTTTCAAGATTTCAAACTACGATGGAGTGCCACTGCCAAGGCCAAGCCAAGCCTGAGGCCTGCGGCAGCTTTGTAGAGCGTGGAATGCAAAGAAGTTTTGAATCATAAAAGATGATCTGAAAAACATCACATCCAAAAAATGCATCCTTCACGAATGCTTCACATCCTTGTCATATGGTGTATGCGTGAAGGGACAGGTCTCACCAGGACAAAGTATGACAAGATATCAGGACAAGGTCATGATATCATGACTTTTTTGCTCGATGTGTTCAAGTGGTAAAACTTGGTGGCGTCCATTACATTTCAGGATGGACAGCAACTGGAACCCGCACGGCTTGTCTTGGAGAGGCAGAGGCATCTGAAGAACGTGAACCAGTGCCACGAAGTGCAGACGAGGAAGGTATGGGTAGATCATGGCGGAGTGTAAGGCATCATTGATGTGTGTAGGTACGGTGTATGCCGTGTATGCACATAATATTTCGGCTATATTCAAGTGCCCTGGAATCCGGAAGACCAAACGTGGGTGCTGAAACTGTCCTCGTACTGTATCGAGGGAACATGAGGGAACCCTGCACTTGTGAGGGTTTGCATCGTTTTTGCACCGTTTGTACATGTTGTTTGCACGCAGTGTTAAGACTGTCCCATGTTTGGCCAGAAATTTGCCTTGACATTGAGGATTTGAGGCAGCACTGCTTGCGAGGTCTCAAGGCGGTGCAGAGGCCAGGAAGCATGTTTCGTGCTGCTTTTCAGATATCTGGCACATACGCAGAGAGATATATGAATATAGATATAGGGGTATATACTTGTGCATACACACACAGATATGTACAATGCAAACGTGCGCGAATATGTCTTTTTCATTTCGAGTTTTGACTATGCTTAGCTGCTTTCAGCACTCCGTGGGATTCTTTTCCGCACGTGTTGAATCGTTTGAATCGTAAGGGCCCGCACGGGAAACTGATGGTATTGGTGCGCCCGAATTCAAGGCAAGTCGCGCAGCACAGCGAATCTGGAGAAAAGAAAGGTGCCGAACCTATGTTTGGCCCACCATTTGGAAGGTTGTGGACAGGGCCATACTCCGACAAAAACGTTAGGGACAGCACCCTTTTTGCATTTGCGTAGTGTGCATGATGTGCTAATTTTTTCCAAGAAGTTCAGTTGGAGACTTGTGCAGATCTTGCTCCAGTGGTGATATTGGTCCAGCTCTAAGAAGCTGTAATTACTCACCAGTGGCCTTGATCCGAGGTGACAGTACATTGGCCCTTCTGCCGCAAAACCTTCCATCTGCTCTCGCCGGGGCACTTTCAATGTGCGAAACTTGTTGTGTGATGGGCAGAGCCAGGGACAGATTTCCAATTTGGAATGTCGAACACACGCAGAGAGAGGGAGGTATAGGTATATGTATATATATATATAGTGTTATACATACATTCATATTTGCAGAATCACACACACACAGAGATATACACTGTACACATATATTGACACAGGTCATTTGCACATCATATATATGTATGTTGTATATTCACACAGATGCACGCACGCACATACACACACACACATATATATATATATATTCATATACATATATTAAGTATATAAGTAAATATATATATATATATATATTTATGTACATACATCTATATATGTATTTAAAATATAATATATATATATATATATATATGAAGAACTGGGACGAACTTCTCGATGGCGATGGAGAGAGAGAGAGATATAATATATATATATATATATATATACATACAAATTGCCAAAGAAAGAAAAAATATATATAGAAACAAAGATACATTTATATCTATGTATATATATAAGTATATTTATCTATATATATATATATACACCCATTTTGATCCAAACACTCCCCCCCCAAACGTCCCCAAGCCTATGTTTCCGAGATAGCGATGAATCCAAACAAATTGGCATTTTCTGCGGACAGTGTGCAAATACGGAGTGCAAAATTTGGATTCAATTAGGAATGCCTAATTCAATTTGAATGTGCTCATGCTAACCCGCGTTAAAAAAGTCATTGCAAACGCAAAGTTTACATGGCGGATACTGAGTTTCCGGCATGAATGCTATTAGTCCCAAATTTGAATCACACACGCACTAAACAAAAGTACTCAATTCAAAATCTCGATCCGAATGCCTTTCTAGCCTGTGTCCCAACAAAGCAACTTCCAAACCACAATGTTTTCTTTAAGATCTTTGTCTTTAGTGCAAAGCAATCAACGTTTTTATGTTTGTTCATCTTCAACCTGTGCCGCTCTGGAGCATGGAGCAAGGAGGAAGTGGGAGCTCGGTAAACTTGTGAGACCCATCCTGCATGTTCTGAGTTGTGTTCCTTTCAAGTTGTGATCTTTCTAGGGGAGACACTCTGCTCTAACATCACATCTCTGTTCCATCACCCCATGTCACCACCTATGTGCCAAACCATCTTTTTACATGTCTGAACTCCAGCGGACGTGTGCCAGCACACATATTTTATGATTCTCAGCAAGAGCTGCTCAGTTGTTGAAAAGGTTTCTGATTTTTGTTCTTGGTCTTAGTATGTTTTAGTTAATCATACTGTCATCTTACTCATATGTTCAGAAAGATGCTGTGATCCTTCCACCGACGCTTGCTGTCAAGTGGCTGCGCTGCCTATCAGGAAGGCGACTCATTGGCTGCTGCCATGCACGGTGCCCGACAGGCACATCTTGAGCAGCTACGCAAGCAGGCTCGATCGAAATTTTGAACGATAGAAACAGTGAGAGAAACAGTGGGAGAAACAGTTTTGTAAATGGATGTGAAAACATGTGAAAAAATGTGAAAAGGCGATGAAAGGCGTGTATTGTTGCAGTATGGTGTGCCAGGAGCGAGTCCTTGCGCGCGCCCTCCAGCCATTCGAGCAGTCGGATGACGAAACTGAAACGCAGGAGGTGGGAGCCCACGGGGAGCCCACGACGACAGAAACAAAACCATGAACCACGGGGAACCACAGATACCACGGGGAAAACCACAGGGAAGACATGGGAAAACTCCTCATGAAATCACAGCTTGACAGCAGGCAATGCAAAGCTTAAAGTCGGTTCTGAGAGAAGCCATAGAACATAGTCGAGAAAAGAATCCTTTGGGGCTATGCAGCTACACAGTCACTGGCATTGCGTGATAGATCATCGCTTCCTAGCTGCCCATCCTCCCTGTTTTGTCTCCTCTCCCTTCCTTTCGTATCTTTTGTCACCTCTCATTCATTTCCTGGCCTGTGCCTGTACGGAACAGATATAGATAGTTAGTTACTTAATTAGGTAGATAGAAGATAGTGGTAGTGGTAAACTGTTTCGTGTTTTGTGTTCTTTCGTGCCCTTCCTTGAGACTGCCTTTCGCATGCTTCCGTCTCTCTCTCTCTCTGTCCGTCTCTCTCTCTCTCCCTCTCTCTCTCTCTTTCGTAGACTCTTACTAATTGCCGTCTCCTTCTCACCTGTCTGAAAAGAAGTGTGTAGAAAGGCACAGCTGAACTATTGATTTGCAGAATGACACTTTATTAAAGCATGGCCAAACTAGTCATCAGGATTTCTGAACGCGTAGTTCTGGAATTGCCGACAGTTCATTGTTTCTTCGTGAGACTTCATGATGCGAGAATAGCTGCAATTCTGCAATAAATCCGGAGAGAATACAAATAAGATATTCATGTAAGTTTGCATATAAATATAGATAGTTACATATATATATATATTTTTAATCTTCTGATTGGAACGGCTCCCGGTTGGATAGAAAGATAGATAGCAAGAAGGACAGGTCAGTAGCATCTGGTGGTTTTGTCCATGGCCTTTCTATGCAGTCATTGAAGGTTCCAAGCATGAACTCAAAACAGTTTTCTGCAGCTTTCTGCAGCTTTCTGACACCGTTCTGACAACTTCCTACCAGCGTTTCCTATACAGGTTCTCCTTTTGGAGACCGCCCCGTCTTTTTGGGGATGGGGTGTGGACTTTTTTTTTGATCAATAATTAAAAATTACATAAATCTTTACATCGGCATTTGCATTCACGGAGTCGTGGGGTTCTTTTGCCAGCATTTGAGCAATACAACATAGCACAACCGACTTGTGCTCCATTCAGTGTGCGCACACAACTCAACAGATGTGCGTTTGATTTCGCATTGGTCATCAAGTTTTTCCTGTAGAATCTTCGCCCTGCTGACTTGCTGTCTCACAGCCAGGTGAGCTCAGAAGTGTCATTGGCATTGCTGCAGATGCCTGGTATATGTCTGGTTTGCTTGAGTTTCTACAACTGTTGATTGAAACTCTTGGGGACTCGAGACAGAAGCCTGTCCCTTGGGGCCTAAGTTTCCACAGGCTGCAAAGGTGGCAAGACATTGCGGCAGTCCTGCATGTTTATATACACCTAATTTGCCTATCACTTTGCCTGCTTGTCTCATCTTGTTCTGCCTCGTTTAATTCAACTTGACTCCCAGCATGCTCACCTGCTCGAATCCAAGGCAGTTAAGAGTTTGTATCACTCCAATTTCATCTAATTACATATGCAGGAATATGCAGGTCAGTCTACCAAATCGAGACTATTTAAGCGCAATCGAACAAGACGTTGTCAGTTCTGATCACTATTTGTCATTTGCTGGTCCATCTGACATACCACCCATTAACCATAAGCACCCCACCTCATCAAATATCATCCATTCCTGTCCTCCATCCATCCATCCATCCATCCATCCATCCCTCCCTCC
>VSDK01028384.1:322470-333227 GCA_009767595.1 Symbiodinium kawagutii
TTATATAATATTTAATATAATATAATTAAATTATAATATAATTTAATATAATATAATATAATATATAATATAATTTTATATCTAATTTAATATAGCATAATATAATATAACATAATATAATATATTATATAATTTTATATATTATATAATATTATATAATATTATAAAATATTTTATATAATACGATATAATATAATATAATATAATATAATATAATATAATATATTATATTATATTATATAATATAATATTATATAATATATATATATATACACATACATTTTTATGACTTATTCTCAGTACTGTATCCGATCATTTTTCGGCGTTTTTTGGCATCACGCCCCTGTGCATGCCGAGGATTGTTGTCCACACCCCACCCGGCCATTGTTTGCTTGGGACTCAAGATGCATGTGGACCCATGGCGGTCGAGAGAAAGGGAGAGAGAGAAGGGGTTGCAATCAGATGGAATTAGAATGATTTAGATGCCTTGAGCCATGTGGAGTGATGGAGTTCCGGCGCGTTCTTGAAATGCCTCCAGCATTTGAAGAGAAAAAGGAACAGTATCATGTCACCTGTGGAGTTATTTTTCAGTAGGGCCGACAGAGCAGACGAACCACAGCCAAGTGTCCCTGCCCAAAGGTCAAGCGGCAGAGGCTCTTTTGGGCCCTGGGATCATGGCAGGCCATCCAAGTACCTGGTTTTTTGGGCTCGAGGCCCGGTGAGCACTTGTGAGGATCTCTTTTTCGTGTTTGAGCTGAAGAGTGGAGTCTATGGACAGTTTTTTTTGCAAGCAGCGGTTAGGGCTTCCGTGATGATGCAGGCCATACCACAGCATTTTCCGGAAGTTTTAGAGGTGCAGGGGCTAGTTCTTCACTTACTGACTTTCCATTTTGCGACAAAACGTTGAAGTTTTCAATTATGTCGTTTCGACGCGGGGGAAGAATTGCAGTACACTCATGTGTCATCTCCACAGGTTTTAGTTGGTCGTTGCTGCGAACACAGACCAGAACAAGCATTTTGAATTGTGCAGGAGCTAAACTCGGCGTGGAAGGGTGGCCATTTCTCACACTGGTTTGGTGGACCACGTGCTGGAAGATATATGACGTGCTCGTTAGAGGCAAGATGGGGTGTTTGGTTCGCGTCTAGCAGCCTGCGGCAGAGTTTCAAATGGTTTCCAAGCAAACGATGCAGCAAAAGAAATGTAGTACTTCGATCAAAGAGGCTGAAACTCGATTTAGTTTCGCTTTCGCATGGATTTGCCTTGCGTAGGATTTTGCCATCCCTTTTCCAGGTTTGCTTAGCAATGTTGGCCTTGCCATGTAGCAGGACTTGTGGTCGTGGGACTTCAAGCAACTCTTCGAAATGGTGGTTCAGATGCAGGCATCTTGGGTCCTGAGACCAGGAACCTTCTTCCTATCACCAGATTGATCAGATACAGGCAGGCGATGGCAGGCATTTTTGCGAACCACACAGTCACACCATGTCACAACTATGTTACCCTTGTTGACACGTACACGCAGGTGCATACAGATGTATAGGTGTATTATAAGTGGACTTGATTGTTCGAATCTATCGTTCAGCTTTGTTGTTTGTGTTCCAGATTCAGCTGGATCAGCTGGCATGTCTCAAGCCGCACTGGGCCACAACAGCGGAACAAAACACACATGGAAAAAATGTGGAGGGAAAAGAAGGCAGTCCATGTTGAAAGTCGTGATCAGAAGCCGTGGATAGATTGCAGGAATGAATTGGATAGGGACTGCAGCACTACTGCGAAAATGGTGGAGATATTGCAGTATCCATTTGAGTACGTATATCTCATGGCGGAGAAATCAATTGATGGAACCGTCCACTTGCCTTATTTATGCCCCTCATTTCACGGCCAAAGGACCAGCTTCGAATCATCTTGCGGGAGATGGGCGAAGCAGGCAAGAATTTGAGCAAGGGGCTTGGTCCTGTCTGCAGAGTGCATGGAAAAACCGAACAGAGTGCACACGCAAACTTGTGGAGAAACAAGTGGAAGAATTGCCTTTGACCCATAAGAAAAAATCATTATCAAAGTTCGAGCCATGGTGCATCGCATGTGAAAAAATCGAGCCGCGTTAAGGTGTGGAGACAGAAGCGATGGTCAGCAATCTGATTTGCATTAGATTGACTTGTGTGGACTGCTGATGGTCTCTTAGTGACTTAGTGTTTCCGGTGTCACTTGAAAGTCAGTGCGAGCAAGACCCTTTAAGCAGCCTCCATGTTCGTGGACATTTTTTTACTTGATTACTACAAACGGTGTTTGTGACCTGAATCATTGTTGGGTCGGTCCTCCAATTGTTGACTTGTTTCTGTTTCAGTTGGAAAGGGCCGCTTGAAAGATTCTGAAAGATCAATTTTGAGTTTGAAAGATCTCGAGAGATCTCGTTCGTTTGAAAGATTTTGTATTTTAGTTTTTGCAATTTTTCAAATTGCTTTCCACCAAGTCCTTTGGAAGTTTGCTCAGGCTTCCATGGACGTGGCCAGCAGCTACCTCCATGGGAAGATGGTGCAAGTCGCCGGAGCCGTCGCATCAGCTTAGTGCTGCTTGGAGCACGCCTTGAAACATCGATGTCGTGAAAAATGCCGCGATATCCCCATGCTGTGGTTGATGCAGTCGGGTTTCTCTGCCCAGGTTCCACCCCAGCTACAGTCATCGGCGCACCAGCGAAGGGGGAGCTCTCCGTGTGCACATGAAGGGCAAAGCAAACCAAGGCCTCGAAGATTCGGAAGCTGTTGAGAAATGTTGAGAACATGAGTAAACATGAAGAGAGAATATATAAGAGAAAGCAGAGAATGAAAACAAGATTGAACAATGCAACCGCGCAGAATCATGACACACTTCAACATGCCTGAACACTTTGAACACTGAGACGAGAGCTTTTCGCTTTTCGCATTTGTGCCCGTGCACATCCGTACCATTGCGTAGCCTGAGGCAAGAATGCAGTGGAGGTGCCAGGTGGTGGTGCACACTGGGCAGTTTTTCGGACGCCAGATGTGCGGCAAGAGGTGACGAAGGCTGGGCCACCTGTGTTGCATCCACCAGCGGAGGGTTTGGAGATGTTTGGGTTTTCTAGATCTATACGCTTTGAAGGCCATGGCTGCCATGAAGGTGTGCCTTTGAGTTCCAAGCTCAGGTAGGCAGATAGACAGAGAAAAACAAATGTCGATAGAAATCTAGACCGGCCGAGAGACAGGGAGATCACTTTTGATAAAAAAAGCAGAGAGCCGCTGGCACGAGAGATGGATGCAAGGGTAGATGGATAGGAGATATCTGAGACGTCAGGAATATTTAGGGATAGCTCGACAGATGCAGTTTCTGTGAGTGATTTGGATCACCTTGGACATCCTTGAACTACATTTTGCATGTGCAGCATGCGCTCCGCCAATGTGGAACAAGCAGCGTGACCTAGAAAATTCTTTGATTAAAACCTCCTCCCCGATTCATGCGGTTGCTATTTCATGGTGGTACAGGTACGTGTATTTGTTAAGTGTGTGTGAACAGGTTTGAGGCCGCCTTCAGTGGTTTGTCGTGTCCGTTGCATCATCATTTTGGAGCTCAGAGCCCTTCAAAATGTATCTTTTTCCCCAAACAGGTTTACCTGTATGGGGTTCTTACTCCTTTGAAAAGGGTCGCTTGCCTTGGTCGGATGATTCTGGCTGTGTCTCCGGGCTTGCGTCCTCTGGGCGCGGTTGGTCGCATGATTTTCTTTACTTATCTCCCACTTGTCTTTCATTTGTCTCCCACTCTGGGTCCTTTGGTCGCATGATTTTGCCTCTTAGTTGTCTCCCATTTGCCTTTCATTCCCCAAACAGGTTTACCTGTATGGGGTTCTTACTCCTTTGAAAAGGGTCGCTTGCCTTGGTCGGATGATTCTGGCTGTGTCTCCGGGCTTGCGTCCTCTGGGCGCGGTTGGTCGCATGATTTTCTTTACTTATCTCCCACTTGTCTTTCATTTGTCTCCCACTCTGGGTCCTTTGGTCGCATGATTTTGCCTCTTAGTTGTCTCCCATTTGCCTTTCATTCCCCAAACAGGTTTACCTGTATGGGGTTCTTACTCCTTTGAAAAGGGTCGCTTGCCTTGGTCGGATGATTCTGGCTGTGTCTCCGGGCTTGCGTCCTCTGGGCGCGGTTGGTCGCATGATTTTCTTTACTTATCTCCCACTTGTCTTTCATTTGTCTCCCACTCTGGGTCCTTTGGTCGCATGATTTTGCCTCTTAGTTGTCTCCCATTTGCCTTTCATTCCCCAAACAGGTTTACCTGTATGGGGTTCTTACTCCTTTGAAAAGGGTCGCTTGCCTTGGTCGGATGATTCTGGCTGTGTCTCCGGGCTTGCGTCCTCTGGGCGCGGTTGGTCGCATGATTTTCTTTACTTATCTCCCACTTGTCTTTCATTTGTCTCCCACTCTGGGTCCTTTGGTCGCATGATTTTGCCTCTTAGTTGTCTCCCATTTGCCTTTCATTCCCCAAACAGGTTTACCTGTATGGGGTTCTTACTCCTTTGAAAAGGGTCGCTTGCCTTGGTCGGATGATTCTGGCTGTGTCTCCGGGCTTGCGTCCTCTGGGCGCGGTTGGTCGCATGATTTTCTTTACTTATCTCCCACTTGTCTTTCATTTGTCTCCCACTCTGGGTCCTTTGGTCGCATGATTTTGCCTCTTAGTTGTCTCCCATTTGCCTTTCATTCCCCAAACAGGTTTACCTGTATGGGGTTCTTACTCCTTTGAAAAGGGTCGCTTGCCTTGGTCGGATGATTCTGGCTGTGTCTCCGGGCTTGCGTCCTCTGGGCGCGGTTGGTCGCATGATTTTCTTTACTTATCTCCCACTTGTCTTTCATTTGTCTCCCACTCTGGGTCCTTTGGTCGCATGATTTTGCCTCTTAGTTGTCTCCCATTTGCCTTTCATTCCCCAAACAGGTTTACCTGTATGGGGTTCTTACTCCTTTGAAAAGGGTCGCTTGCCTTGGTCGGATGATTCTGGCTGTGTCTCCGGGCTTGCGTCCTCTGGGCGCGGTTGGTCGCATGATTTCCTTCACTTATCTCCTACTTGTCTTTTATTTGTTTCCCACAGTGCGACTTCAAGCACATAAGTCTGTTTTTGTCCGGGTCGAACTGGTGGGCCTCATTGGAAACGTAGATGCAATCAAACTATCACAATTGAAACAACCTAATAGATTTCATTACCTGTTTGGGGTCCACGCTGGTATAATTCAACCTGAATGTTGGCTTCTGAGAGATACTGGTCACCTCTGTGGCGCATCTGCACTTGCTTCAGGTGAGTCTTCCGTGTGGGCGCTGGAGTATCACTGTCGCTGCAGAAGACACTGAAGTCGCCCGAAAACTGCGGTCAGATCAAGGAGTCCTCAGTTGCGTGGGTGACTTGCCACCGAAGTGGATTTTTCTGCATCATTCTGCCGTCCTCAACAGCATGACAATGAAATGACAATGAAATGATCTGGAAGAATGTGGAAAAGTGATGAAGTATTTGAAAATATTTGAAATTCCTTTTCCATCCGATAACTAGGAAGCAACCGCTCAATATAGAAGCCTTATCCTTTCTTCACACGAATCCAGCCTACGTTCAGTGGACGAAGGATCCCTGCATAGGTTGAACTCATCACATGAACTAGATTGAACTTACCTTCCTAATCTTCCCATCTTTGGCCCAAGAGCTGTATTGAGGTGAGGCGGCCATGGAAAGCCACGCAGCCTCCCGCGAGGCTCTGGGTGCATGCGACCACTCTGACAGTCAATGAGTGATTCAGACCTTGTGACCTTATGCACCGCGAGGTTTGTTGCGATTGTTGCACCTTTGCTGCTGGTGATGGCCTCTTACTCACCTGTCCTGGGAGTCATCGCATTTGCCGAAATTGCTTCTCGGCCAGCAGCGGGTTAAAGTACTAGTGGCAAACTGCAGGAGAAAAGATACCGAGTTTCCATTTTGGTTCTACATGGTTCTACTTATGTGTCTTCTTCTCGTAATGGCATGTTCTGAAATACACGGGAGGGAGACATTTGATGCAGATAGAAAAGTGTTTGAGCCGGGGTCAGACATCTTTTCGTAAAGAGGAGCCGGATCTTGCCTGGCGCAATGCGATCCAATATGACTCTGACTTGACTATATTTGAACAGTTGGAAAGCATGAGGTGTTCAGTCCAGAGTTTGTCGTGCCATGTGCTTGGAGTCCAATTCATTGATTTGTGTGAAATGTGTTGGATTGAAACGAGCTCAAAGAAGCCGCCGCCATATCGAAAGTGACTGCTTTGCAGTAGATTGGTTTGAAGAAAGTGGCGTCCACAATGCTTCACATCCCGTCAAGCCACCTCAGACAGTTTCGGAAGTTGCCCTTGGCATCCCTTCACTTTATTCCAGCTTCCACAACCAGCAGCATGTCCAGTTGAACCTTAGCACAAGAGGCTGCAAGAAGGACATAGCATGCTACGGCTGCTATGGCTTGTCTCAGGCCTTTTGATGGAACTTCGCCGTGAGAGCGTGCCTAGCTGCCCTGCCTGCGTACCTTGTCAATCTAATGTATGCTGTTACTTGGGCTGATGGACTGACTTTTTTTGATGGGTTTGCAAGTGCCCCGTCCCAGTTTGTCCAGTTTGTTCCACACATGCCAACGACGCCTTCTGACTTGCTGACTTGGCTTTGATTACACACTTCATCCTCTTTCTCATTTCTTATCCTTCTTCTCCATCGATTTTCTTTTGTTTCATTGTGCTTGTGACTTAATTTTCCCTACTCTCTCGTTCTATTGTTTTCTGTTGCATGTTGTTTTCAAGTTGTTTTCGACTCGTTTCCTGTCTCTTCCTTTTGTGTTTTTCTCTTGGACCATCACTTTTTGCTTTGTCCATCTTCCGTTCCATTTGGACATGCGCATCGATGTCGCACAAGCATAGCATCAATTCACAAAAGCACGTGTGCACAAATAGGCGCTATGTGCATGCATTATCATTATCTTTCCAAAATCTTTCGAACATGATATCGATTGGTAAAGTCCCGTGCCTATTGGAGAGCACGTGGAGGAAGAAAGTAAGCACCATGAGACAAAGTATGACGGAGTAGTTTCGGTAAAAAATGTGACAGGGATGGGCTGGGAACAAGAGTCCGATCATGGCCCATAACATACAAATTGCCAAAAAAAACATGCAATTCATTGTGCATGTGTAATGTTGCGCAAATTGGCAGATTCTACTGATCTTTGACTCCTAATTAATTACGTCTAATGACTCAGACTCGTCGAGTCAAACATGCTTTGTGACAGGCTGGAGAGGGAGACCGAGTCCAGCTGGCATCACGATGGCAACTGATGTCAGAGGTACGTTTCGACAGCCTCCTGAGTTTAGTGTCAACGGTCTCAATGTCAACGAGGTGTCCAAGAGCTCCATCAGTGGCATTCGGTGCTGTTCATTTGTGTGTTCAATTTGATGTTCCATTTGGCTCGACGTGTTCTTTTTCTATTTGTTCCATGGTCTTGGAATGTCATGATGTCATGGGTATTGCCAAATGATTGTGTAGTCTTGGATTTGACTCAATGGCTTACATTTTGTTTACATTTGTTTTTAGATTTGTTCTCTTTCTATTTTTTGCGTGTTTATATTGCAATGTATTTCTTTCCATTTCTGCATTTCTTTCTTAGTTTTGTATTCCAATTCTTTTTGAAGCAAAATCCGCGTGCCAGGAGCATGCTGCACTTGATGACCTGGGCTGCTGTTGCACTCCGGGGGCGGAGGGATGTGACAGCCAAATTGATGTGGGCTCACAGGCGCGGTGCTAAGGTCCTTTGCTTTGAGATTTCTTGATTTCATATGATCCGATTTGATATGATTTGATTCTATATATATATATATGTTTTTTTTTTTTTAAATGATCTTATATGATTTTATTGATGTTTCCAGGTTGTTATCTTTGGTCAAAGCAAGTCGAGTGGTGCCGTGCCTGCATTATTGGAAGTCAAATGCAAACGAAAAAACATCTACAAAGAGATTGGCAGACCATTGCAACCCTCATGCCATGAGGGCTCATGGAAAACTTCTGCAGCATTCTGCAGCACTTGGCAGGGATTTGCATTTGGCTAAACCGCTAAACATGCTGCATTTGCACGCACACATGCAGACTACAGTAGGCGACTACGCGCTTACACTAGCACACACACAGCATGCTTGCAAGCGTACAAGCATATGACAAATATTGTGTTTTTGATTGCCCACATGCACATGTCTTTGAAACTATTGAACATGCATATAAAAACTGAACTACTTCCTTTACATAGGTTTATATATGCTCTTAATATTTGTGAATATTTTCAAAAATATTCTGTAGGCTTCTTCGGTGTTGAGGTTCTCTAGTTCGATATGTTTCTCTCAAAGCACCTCGTAGGGCGGAGGATCCAGCTGCTCCGGCAAGGTGACACGGTGGTCATCTGTCTGCCCAGTGACCAAAAGATACCAAAAGCAAAGTCAAAGGACACTAGATGAATCTACATGACTGGTTCGATTTCGGTTCTACCAGCCGTTCTGTTTGAGGTTTGAACGGTGTGCGGGCCAGAGCTTTGTGGTGGGACTATGAGCAGCAAATCTGGGAGGTTGTTTTGCCTTCGAAAAGGGTGCCCTGGCCTGTGACACTTCTTGTAACAGTGACACGGGATCATTTGAAGAGGAGCCATCGTTCACAGCTCCAGTGATTCTTACAGAATGACATCTCATGAAATTTTATAGATAAATCTGGATGAGCGAAGAACATGAACCTCGATGATTCTAGCGGATGAAGCAGAAAAAAGTCAGCCTCAGCTTCACGAAACCGGTAGCTCAAGAGCTTCGTGCCCTGAGACCGCGGCGATACTTCAAACCCCCATCGACGCACATGCGACCCATGCATCAGACTCACTCGGACTTTCTCAGATGCAGAAAGTAAATGTAAGTAAGAGATCTAAGAGTCTCTTGCATTCTCTCTGTGTCTCTTGCTTTCTTTCTCCCTCTCTCTCTTCCTTTCAGAGTCATTCTCTCTTTCTCACTTTCTTTCTTGCTCCCTTTCTATCTCTCTGCTTTGTCTCTCTCATTTTCTGTATTTGTTCCTGGTTGTGAAACCAGCCTAAAAAAATCGGAATAGAAGCTCACATACTCACATGTTTCCAGTGCTCGCGAGCCTATGCCTTCAAGAAATTGCAGTGACACCCACACAGTTACTCCCCTTCTTCCTGTTGTTGCAGTTGTCCCAAATGTTATGTATTTGTTATTTGTTGTATTGATGCTGCTGGTGCTGGTGCTGGTGCTGATGCTGGTGCTGCTGCTGGTGCTGCTGGTGGTGCTGCTGGTGGTGCTGCTGGTGGTGCTGCTGCTGGTTGATGTCAACCTTTGCTCCTTGATGTCACTACCAACAAATCGTCCCCTTTCCGCAGGCCTTTTCGATTTCCCAGCTGGACTCATCTGGGTCGATCTCCTTCCACAAGGTGTCATCCTCAACCAGCAAGTCACGAATGAGGGCTTGGAAATGGGGTGAATCATCACGAGAAAACCACCCATATGTTTGCCACCAACCTCAACCTTGTCGTTCTTGTCGTTCTTGTCGTTCTTGTCGTTCTTGTCGTTCTTGTCGTTCTTGTCGTCGTCGCTGTTGCCATCGTCGCTGTTGTCGTCGTCGTTGTTATCGTCGTCGTTGTTATCGTCGTCGTTGTTGTCCTTCTTCTTGTTGTTGTTATTGTTGTTGTGGTTGTGGTTGCGGCTGTTGTTGTTTCATGAGGACTGGCAGTTGACATGCCCTCTCATGCTCAGGGACTCATGTTCCGATTTTTTGCCAAAGCAGAGGCCTATTTCAAAGATTTGCACCAGCTGTTGTAGCGCGAGCATTCTCGAGTATCCAACTTGTTCAACCTCAGGTCTTGGGGCTTCGGACAGCTGAGATAGCACTTTCTGAGGCGCGTTTTGGCTTTTACAGGAGCAAGAGCAAGCAGAAAAAGAGCATCAGAGTCAGGAAGCAGAGGCAGTTTTAGTGTAGCATGCGTTTGTCGCTCTTGACTCTCCATTCTCTAACAGGAATGCGTGCTTTTCACCCGCATGGAGATGGAGATTATAGAATGGGACACGAACCATAGAAAAGCATCAGGGTGGGATGTGAAAGGGGTAGGCGGAGAGAAATTTGGATAGGGACAAGAAAGGAATGGAATACTTGAAAGCTTAAAAGAAAGAAACAGTAAGGTAATAGATTGTAAGTAAAACACGGACAAAATGATTGAACACAGACACATTGCGTGACTGTAGCAAGGAACAAACAAAAGCAGAGAACAAGAAAGAGAAGACATCAAGAAAAAAGTGAAGAAGGCAAAAGAAAAAATGAACAGGACCAAAAACGAATGAAAGAAACAAGTAGCCAGACACTAACGACGGGAACAGTGGGAATAGAGAGACAGAAGATGAAATAGAGTTGAAGAGAGTTGAAAAGAGCAAGGAAGAGGACGGTGAACAGCCAAGAGACAATGTCCAAATGTACGGTTTATAATTTACAGAATTCATAGATTTGAGAAGCAAGAGTAGTTGGAGTACGGCCCTTAGACGGCCGTGGTGTTTTAGGCTGTTTTCATCTGCTTCATGCAATTGATGCTACGTGAGGCATGTGGGGCTGGGGTGGGGTGGGGTGGGGCATGTTAACGTTCGCTTGCACTTGCCAGCGATGTTGATGCGACGTGGATGCTACGTGGATGCTACGTGGATGCTGCGTTGATGCTACGGGAGGCATGTG
>VSDK01028384.1:333981-375150 GCA_009767595.1 Symbiodinium kawagutii
TTTTAGTCTACTTTCATTTTGACTGCGTGCCGTCAGGCAAATCGAACACATCCATTTCATCTTCCCATCTATTAGCTACCCTTCAGAAGCCGCTGTTCCATTGGGATCAGCTTCACAAAAGATAATTCTTACATTGACTGCTGTTCACTTTTGCCTGGCATAAACATGGCACGAAAGCTTTCTAGTTGTCCAAGGTGGCTTCTAGCACCCCTGGAAGAAAACCATTGTGCCATTGGGAGAAGCTTCATAAGCAATACATGTTTACATTGCATATTGTGTCCAAAATGCGTAGTGCGCAAGCTTTTTGTTGTCCAAGTCTGCTTGCACCATTCCGGTGAGAAAACCGCTGTGCCCTTGGGATTTGGTTCTTCTGCTTTTCTTTTGCTAGTTCTTCTGCTGCTGCTTTTGCAGCTCTTGGTTCTGCTGCTGCTTGTGGTTCTGCTGCTGCTGCTGCTGCTGCTGCTGCTTCTGCTGCTGCTGCTGCTGCTTGTGCTGCTTGTGCTGCTTGTGCTGCTGATCCGCATTCGAGCACATGTGCCAAACTAAGCTGAAACATGCCTCGCATGCCGCCCAAGAGGCGCGTATAATTCGTGCGTGCCCGCAAGGTTTTGGTAAAAAAAATGGTTTTGAAAACTTCGCTCAAATTGTAAATGAAATGATGCTGTGGCCATAGTGTTTGCAGGGTTTTGCGCATCCGCTTCTACATCCCATGTCATCCAAAAAGCGGCTCTGAATCGTGCGTTTGCACTGTGTTTTGCTGCAAAAAAACATCTTGAAATTCGTTGCTTTTCATGTTCTAAAAGCTGCTTTCCTTACGCTGGGCGCAGTGTTTGGTGCACTTCGATGAAAAATGTGGTCAAAGCACGCGGCTCTGAAACGTGCGTGCCCGCAGTGTTTCGATGCTTGTGCAGCACCTTTTGGCGCCCTGCCGTGCCTTTCGGTAACGTGCGTGCCTGCAATGTTTCGAGCCTGTGCAGTACCTTTTGGCGGCCTGCCGTACCTTAGGGCGCCAACCCAGTATATATATATATATAGAGAGAGAGAGAGTCAAAAGAACAGAGATAGAAGGGTACTAAAGAGAAAAGAGAGAACAACGAATGAGGACAGAGGCGCGAGAGCATTTGAGAGAGCGGGCAAGGGCATGACAGAACTGGAGAAGGCAAGGCAAACATGAAGGTAGAAGGCTCAGACTCGAAATGAAGTAAGAAACTGTAACTAAGAGAAACATATGGAGTTTCACCACCAGCAAAGCGAAAGGAACACAACAATGATAGAAAGTGAAAGGACCTACGTAAAAGAAATGAGGAATAGAGAAACTACAAACGCATAAATGAAAGCCATCATTTGTGACCACCATGAACAACAGAAATCAGTTGGAAAGACATATCACGTTGAACATCAAAAAGGTACAAATCCGCATAGATGTGGAGGGGATGCAAGAATGGCGCGCAACAGTGGCAGAACAAAGAGAAGAAAGGCACATTTTGAGCACACATACGCAGGGAAATTCAGAAAACACAGATGAAAGAACAGCATGTACGCATGCACACACAAGACTTGCACATGCACGAGACCCTGGCCCTCGCAGACACACCCACCCTCTCCTACCCACCCATGCACGACCACGCATGAATCATACACAGGTTATTTCATGCCCCTACATGAGCACACACACATATACGAATAGGTATACGCATAGGATATGCATAGGTAAAGGCAAATGTATATGCATATATATGTACATGCAAAAGTAAATGTATGTGTATATGTAAACATTATACATGCATGACCCTCAACTGGCAGGTGGGAACAAAACAACCCTCAAGAACATCCAAGAACAGCCCCTTCCACTACCTCCCACCCAAAGACATGCAGCAAGTTGTAAACCGGGTCCTAAACGCAAACAGACCTTGATGTGTTTCCACTCAGCTGGTTTTGCAGATCCATGGGCAGACTAACGGGTGTTCTGCAGGTATGCGAAGGCAGTAACATCTACGACTGTCCGTCCTGGCAAGTGGGAGGCGGTGTAGCTGTGTGAAGCTTTGAATTCAAAGATTACAGAAGTGGTTAAGACCTCCGTGCGCAGGTCGAGGTCTCTACCCAGTGAGCTTGGGCAACCGTTGCTGTGTGAAGCTGGGCATTGATGAATGCTCCGGCGATGCACATTGTCCGGCGTCTTGACAGTGATTAGCTCCATCCTTGTTGAACATGTTTTAACAGCAGTTCTTTAGTACCTCCGACTCCGACCCAGGATTTTGACGGCTCATGGTTGTTGCCAGCATGGTTTCATGCAAGCCGGATGGGAATGAGTTTCTTTCTCGAGAGCAACCTCGTAATGGATCCTTAGGTAGGCTATCCTTATTTTCATGGAGCTGAGCACCTTGTCAGCAATGTAGGAGTATTCCTTTGGAGTCGCAAGTTGTGCTCACATCCAGAGTTCGTCTCAGAGTTTACATGATGTTTTTACAGTTTCATGGTATTTCATGCTTAGCTCATCTCCATTGATCCCTGTCAGGTATCTACCTTTCGACTCCTTGCTGCCTCTTGGCTGACTTACAGGCTATTTTTTGCTGTCAGTCCACCTGGGTGAATGGACTAAAGCAAAACTGGCAATTTCGGAGGATGCGTGAAAGAAACCCACAGAAACCCACCGTTTTCCATCCTTTTCTCGCAATTCTTTTTTCTGTTCCCCGTTCGCCTTCGGCACTGGCCTCCTTTGACATGCTTCTCAAAGCAAGGACATCTTTGGATGCAATTCTTTTTTTTCTTCGCCACGACTTTGCCAATTTCTTCCACTACAATGACAAGATCGATGTGCATCCAGCAGGCAGCTGGAAGATGCTGGAAGATGTTGGAAGATGGAAAGAAAATCTGAGAAAGGCAAAATACTTGCTTTTTGTAGCCTGAACACATACAGACGAGTGGAGATGAATTGGCACGTCAAGACTCAACCGGACGTGATAGACGGGCTAGACGGGCCCACTGTTCAATATTCTCAGACACACAGACACACACGTTTGACACATACGCACATGTATTACCGTGTACTTACATATGCACACACACATATACATACTACGTCCAAAGAACTCTAAATTCCAAAGATTCTTCGTGTGGACAAGTGACAAATAGGCCACAAAAACATAAGCAACAGGCTTATAATTTACAGGGTATGAAAAGTGCGGCTGATGGAACATTGCGCCGTACCTGTGCATTGTGGCTGGCATCATTCCAGGGATGGAGCACATCGTGTTCCACAACTACAGGTCTTGGATGCACACGCTCTTTGCCTGCAATCCCTTTCCAATACCTGAGCAGGTTGGGAATCACTCAGGCTCAGACTGTCATGAACGAATGTGGGGCAAAGGCGCCTGATATACGCTTATAGGATCTGATAGGTATTCCGATGTATTGCATTCCCGAATAGTTTGCAATCTGACGAGGGGTGAAGCGAGGCATGAAGCACAGAGTATCATTCTGTAGCGCACCTGCTGCAGATATCGATGTTGGTTCTTTGGGCGTGTGACCTCAATGGGCCGCGGCCCAGGTTTCCGCACCATCACCCGCAGATGGATCAGGGCAAGCTTGATCGCCGCATCGGCCGATTCAGGCCTCCTTTTTGCTGAGTCCTTGGAATACGCAAAGAGCACGTTGTGCAAACACATTGTGATCATTATGTATTTATACTGTATCTATTAATCAATGTCATTATGTATGTTGACGTATTTTTATTGAGTTCCTGCTCTGCATGCGGAATTTTCAGCACTGCATGTCTGTGGAGTGCACACGTATTTAGAGAGTCTCCATGTTACAAACAGGCAACATGGAGGTATGACTTGTTGAAAGATGTTGCGCTCAGGACCTTGAAATCCTCACCAGAACGATTTCTGCTAGTCATAGAATGATGCACCATGATGCAACACTGAACTGTCCTCGGCTGCGGACTTTGACAGGGTGCTATGCAGTCACAGCCGCAATGTGCGTGGTGCACGGCCATTGCAGTTCGTGCGCTACATTTCGGATGCACCATCTGAGTTGCACAGGCGAGTCACCGGCATTTCTTACTACATTACACGGCTTGAGCAGGAACTAAGGGATTGGACCAGCTCATTTCCCACGTAGTCAGGTGCAAAGGTAGACACAGAAGACATGATTTTCTTGGGTCTTATAAACCAGCGTGAAGATAGCATGAAGCAGTATGCAATGAATTTGCCTTAGGTCGTGGGATGCGAGAAAGAGTGATCAGTTGCCCCTGAGTCCCTGTGCCACAAATTGCATGGAGAGAGAGCTCAGCTGTTTGCAACGCAGCTTTACAAAGCTCCTCACTAGGATTGAAGAGCTCTACTCTCTCTTGCGACTCTGGGGTGGTCCCAAGTCCAGGCCAAAGATTGCTCGGAATGAATGTGAAAAGCTGAGGGGTTCTGAAATCGTGCAAGGGGCTTGGATGATGATGGATTGCCGGGACTATCCGGGTCTGAGCTTGATTGGGATCTACTTGGGCTACACAACTATACTCACTTGCGGTGTCAAGATACAGATCAAGCACTTGATAATGACATGATCCATGTGTGTTGGACACGGGGGCCGTGATTCACCTGAGTCAACGGACACCAGGCTTTGCTACGTGGCCATGCTTCAGAAGCCGGTGCCGAAATATCCTTGCGCACGTTCGCCACTGAACCTGGCTGGCGACAGGCACATTTGCGTTTCACTTTGGGATCCTTCGAGTTTTAAACAGTTTTAAAAGGTCGTCTTTAAGATTGTCAAGAAGCATGCTCAATTTTTGAAGGCCAGAAACATAGTAAGCAGCACCAGGAATATAGCCGAACACTCAAGCAGGCAGTCAATGATTTCAACAAGACTATCAGGAGTGAATGAATCAATATGACCCATGCATGCTTGCATGACATTGGTGACACCGGCCCACGATAAAGAAAGTACTCTTAACTTTTAACATTGGCCCATCACCATCATCACCATGAAAGAACATTACGAACTTAGAACATGGTAGAAACTCGCTTGATGTTCCTGGGCCCGCCAGGTGCGTAGGCATGCCTGGCATATCTGCAGCGATGCTCAAGCGGGGGCATCTTTATCGACATGCAGAATACCCGAAGGCCGGGCCTCACGAAGGTCCAGACATTTGGTCCTATGGTTCAACATGTGGTCTCCCCAGTTGCAGCACAATCTTGATGATATGAGCGGACATGCTGATCCCGGAATTGCTCATAAACGAATCTGATAACATTAATATATACATATATATATATATATATATTGCTATGAATGGAGGAGGGATGTATTGTATGCAATCATGGGGGCTCGAAATTTGCTTATATCTTGCTGTGGCTCGTTCTCCGCCTGAGCGACTCCGTCACCCTTGCCAACGTAAACATTTTGGGACTTCTGCTACTCTATTCTACTCCTGATTTCGACGAAATGTTCCTTCCACTCATTGCAAAATTTCGAGGATTTCGAGGATGTCATTGGCTTGAGGTGACATTAAAAAACACACATGCAGTTTGCAGAGAACGATGTGCTGCACGAAGGCAGAAATAAAACCAAACCTTGTTTCAGATATACACACGTGCTTGTATGCAGATACATATTGACATGTGTATGTACACACATACAGATATTGTATACAAATCCATATTTACATCTTTACATATTTACAAATACATGAAATAGATGAATAGATACATAGATAAATAGATAGATAGATAAGTAGATAAATGAATAAATACACATATTTAAATCCGATGGCGATGGAGAGAGAGAGAGAGAGAAATAACTAACTAACTAACCAACTAACTAACTAACTAAATAAATAAATATATATATATATATATCCATTTTCAAATATAAAATTAAATGTCAAGATACATATAAATATAAACATATATATCTATATGATTTACATATTTAGTACATGGCCCATCCGTCAGGCAAAAGAAACTATTCCATAAATCTGGTCCTGCACTTGCTTTTGGATTGTTGCTGACTATGCCGCTAATAGTGTCGCCATTGTTCGAAGACAAAAATGGCCTGAAATGAATCTCACGTGCTTGCTTTCTCTCCGTACCTTCTAAGGAGCAAGTCCAGAGTTTGATTCACTCATGAGACGATGAAACACGGCGGGGGTTGGCCCTCTCTCAATTCGTTCATACAATACATGCCAGCAATCCCTTTTGTGCATGGTTCCGACCATGTCAGTGCCGTCTAGAAAAGAAAACCTATTTAAAATACTGGCATTTGCAAACCCATGCTCCAAACTGCACGCATGATTCAAAAACTAGCAACACCTATTGCATCTCTTCATATTCGCCGGCTTGGGACCAACAGGAAATGCCGTAGGTAAACATAACATTTGACCGAGACCTTAGCCTTGGTTTTCCAGAGCGCAATTTGTATTTCAAAGAAGCTGCGCACAAGAGCATCCAATCACTGCCCATCACCGCCCGAATGAAACCCATTGCTATAGAGAGCTCTGCAAGCAGCTGCCTTCAGCGCTTTCCATAAGATGTTTTGATCTCGCCCCCCATCTCGCCCCAGATCTCTCACTGTATGGCACACTGTTTTCTCCATGGTGAATTTTGGATTCTTACAATTGGAAACGATAATGTGACATACCCCGTTCCATGATGTTCCATGCGCAAGTCTGGCTTGGAAACCCAGAAAACCATACTTTTGACCCAGCGCGTTCCATTCAGAAGTGTAGTTTTCATCAATCACTTGATCACATTTGAAGGTCTCAGCGCTGAAGCGTTCACCTTGGGATTCGAACTTTTGGTTCTGACTTTTTTGCCTCGGCCATGACCGGCGCGTTCCATCGTGTTCGGATGGTTTTCGGGTCGTCAGTTTGGTCTTCCACATCGACCTGCATGCGCCTGCATGTAACTGCATGTACTTCATTTTTGCTTTGGCCGGGGGACTGTAGAATGGAAGAATGACACATATAAACTGCTTGGAAGATGGCTAAGCTGCAGTCACTCGCTGGAGATAGATGTAGTGCCTGCATTGGGCAGGCTTGGATTCTGTTGATCCGTGTAGGTGTTGTTCTACCTTGTCGAGGGCCACATCGATGTCATGGATTTCAGTCCCATCAGAGAGGCAGGGTCTAAGCTTGTCGGGAAGATCTAGTCTCACTTGTAGACCTCGGAATCCTAGGGAATTCCATCATGCATTTCCTTGCGCCTCCTTTCACCACATGATTGACAGGGTCTTTCAACTAGGATATGAATGCATTTCACTGACAGCGGTAGAGAGAGAGAGAGAGACAGGACACACACACACACACACGTACAGACACGCACCATGCACAAACATACACATGAGGATGATCACTACGCAATGGTATGTAATGATGTAATGTAGTTATACCGCGATTGGTGCACCTTTAATGTAAATCTGATGTGCTGTGTATATATATATATATATATATATGAGCTACGGTCAAAACCAGCCAAATTGAATTTAGTCTTGAGGGGTCCCTTTTGTAAGGATATGTGGATAAAACACTGTAAAGCGATAGGGTCCCCTCCAAAAACCGATACTTTGAGTACTACAAGGTACTACAAGGTACTACAAGGTACTACAAGGTACTGCAAGGTACTACAAGGTACTACAAGGTACTACAAGGTACGACAAGGTACGACAAGGTACGACAAGGTACTACAAGGTATTACAAGGTACGACAAGGTACTGCAAGGTACTACAAGGCACTACAAAGTACTACAAGGTACTACAAGGTACTACAAGGTACTACAAGGTACTACAAGGTACTACAAGGTACTACAAGGTACTACAAGGTATTACAAGGTACTACAAGGTACTAGAAGGTACGACAAGGTACGACAAGGTACTACAAGGTACTACAAGGTACTACAAGGTACTACAAGGTACTACAAGGTATTACAAGGTACTACAAGGTATCCAATGTTTGCTTTTCTATTGTACCAATATTGTTTTATACTCTACTTGCTACGGATATTTGTTTTTAGCGCAAAACTATGTAAAGCGATAGGGTCCCCCACAAAAACCGATACCCTTTGATTTTGGTACTGGCCTCCAACAATAGGTTTTGACGACGCCTCATATATTTATATCTATATATATCCAAATTGATTGAACTTTGAAATTTGATTGACAGAAAAGGTTCTGCAGATTAGGAGGCGCCCCTGTTGAGGCCCTTCGCTTCAATGTCTACGACCAGGTTGGACTCTTGCTGGATTGTCCCTTGATCACCACCAAGGAATTGCTAGAGGTGGTGCAGCCCTTCAAGGACCGGGCCTCCGGAACATCATGGAAAAAATGGAAAGATTTGAAGACATTGAATCTGCATGAAACTGCTTGATGAAGAAAAAAACATAGAAAGCAGATGACAGCAGTCCTGACGGCAAAGTTTCAGAGCCAAATTCTTCCGCGAGGATCCCTACACCAACAAGTGCCAAACCTGTACTCGAACTTGGCTGGAGAGACCTACAGCGAGCGAGAGGGAGATTACCCTTGGATTTTTTCCAGATTGCCGAAGGTCCGAAGAGCAGCGATACGGGGGGGGTGAAAACACTTCGGAAAGAAGTGAAAACAGAAAAATGAACCATTGAACAAGTTCAAATCGAACCTGATTGATTTTTTTGAGATTTAAGTCACCTTTGGTCTAAGTTTTGAGTTGTGGTCGCTTCTCGCTTTCTCTGCCAGGGCGCAGGAGTCCAACCAGGGCCGCTCCATCAACGAAAACCTGCGCAATGCAGTGGCACGTCAGGATTTGGCGTTGGGATGCTCAGATGAGATGCATCACACAGTAGTTCTTGGAGATGTTTGGAGTTTGTCAAGAGTCAAGATCAACAGTAAACTAGAGGGAAGTGGCCTTGAGTTGAATTTGTGTGTGTGTGTGTGTGTGTGTTTTCTTGTGCCCCCTGAAGCACCCAAGCGATAATCTATCCTAATCCATCTCAATCCTTCACTGTACGCCAACCGCTGGGTCAAGCAGGAGGAGATAGAATTGGAATCAACAAAGAGCCCAAGGGAATATGAATCCAACCAAGAGTAGAATATGAATATGAGATGAAATGAGATAAATTGAATAGAAGGATGCACGACTGCGCAGAGCTTTCCCTGATGACAAAGCACAGAGAGAAGAGAGAGAGAGAGAGAGAGGGAGGGAGAGAGAGAGAGAGAGAGAAGAGAGAGAGATGCACAACTGCAAATCGGATACAAAAGAGATAGAGAGAGTGAAAGACCTACCGCAGATAAGAGAGAGAAAGACCTACCGCAGATAAGAGAAAGATACATAAGAGAAAGATACACCAGCACAAAATGATGGGGCAAGCGGCAAGTGAGGGTAGTATAATGGAAGATATATGAAGATTCATGATATAAATTGATATCACAGCTTTGTGGTGAAATGTTTTGAAATGAAACCGAAGTGAGACGAAAGGTGACAGAGGAAGAGCAAAGGCACCAGATATTGGAGACAAAGGCAGAGGAGGTGATGCAACATGATGCAACCCTGACTTTGAGTTTGAAAGCGCTTGGCACAGGAAGCGCTCCCAAGTCGAAGTTCTGTAAATGCTAAGAACCCCGAGTGACACCATGTCTATTCTGAACTCGCTAGCACCTCAACCGTTCTCTGGGCCGTCGTCAATCATGCAAGTGGCAGCAACTTACAATCATGGAGTTTGAAAATTCAAGAAGTTGAAGCGCCACCAAAAAGCGCCCTGGCCTAGATGGACTAGATTTCCACATGATATCTCCAGATCGCCCACCTATGCATGCAACACCCAAAAAGGTTGCTGACGCCATAACGGGCACCCTGCTTCACCAAATTTTCAAGAGGAAAGCTACGAGTTTGGGCAATTCCAGCAGGTTTCCAAACATAATATGGTGGCCAGCGGCTGTTGGCAAGAAGGCAGAGCAAAAAGGTGGAAACCCAAAATTGGCCAGGAGGCTTATGGAGGCTTGAGCTCAAAAAATCCACAGACAGATGAGGATCAAGTTTCAAAAATACAGCCACACAGCGTGAGAGAAAGATGCAAAAAGATCTCAGAGCAGATGTGCACCGCTGTGCGTCCTCGCTTGAAAGAGCAGATTGTTGGAAGCCTGTGCCCAGGTCCACCGCCGCTCCACAAAGTTCATCTAGGCTTTTTTTCAGCCCAGGTTTCGGCACCGCGGTAAGTTGTAGTTGTCCTCCATGGTCCTCCCGTGTTGTCGAAGTGCCCTTCTGACACTGTGCCCTGTCAGTCATTCTGTTGTTCGGGCTTTGCGCGCCTTGGTGCCATGCTGTTCTTCTTGAAGTGTGTTCTTGCCCCATGTTGCTAGCGCGTGGGATCTGCAGGTTACATGTTTTCCACATATCTTAGTCCGATTCAACAATTTGCGGCAGTTGCTGCGCGCTTTTGCACAGCCAGTTGCATTCAAGTTGCATTTCATATTTTGGTGGGTTTCAGTTCTGGTTTCAGGATGGTCCGGCAAGCCTTGGCTGCAAATGCAGATGCCAACACGTGGAATGCAAAAGGGCGTCGGCCTTTGCATGACCTCTGCGAGGCAATGGCAGGCAGGTGAGCCAAATTTTTATCTTCCAGCAGCAAAGTCACTGCGGCATAAAGACCTGAAAAGATCTGAACAGATCTAAAAAAACATGTTTCTCACCTCAGCTGACAGTGCATTTCATCATTCTTGTACCGCATGTAACCTATCAAGTTGCTTTTCAGAACAGGTACTGTTTGTACCCCTCCTGGCAGTATTCTTGACTGAAGCACCTTGCTGGACCCTGGCCTCAAAGGTTCCATGTAAACCCTCCTGCATGCCCAATGAGTTATAGAGGCAGATGCATTAGATACGATTTCAATAAAACAATCGTTCGCTCTTGCTGGATGCTTGCTATTTGGATCTGTTTCCTGTCATCATGTGTCACACAAATGTGTATATATATATATATATATATCGCGATGGAGAGAGACATATATATATATATATATATTATATGATGTGATGTCCATGACTGGCCTGTACTTAGTTGTGAACTTTCACATTTTGTCCTTCTATGCTCGCACTGCGGAGGGATGTCGAGAATCGACGGAAACCACCGCGAGTCGTTGCAAATCGCTGCGGAGCTTTTACTGGCCCATGGCGATCCTCGTGCATGTGCTCCTTGGTCTTCGGGATCGCAACCGGACCCAAGATGATCCAAGGAATGTGTTTCTCCATGTTTCTCTTGAATTCTTTTTACATCGGTGGGCTATGCAATGTGTCCGGGCCTTGTGTTGAGCTGGCTCAATTTATTTCGGCCACTCACCCCACCTCAAGCCACGGGGTTATCTACAGTTTCTGTATGTTTACTTATTCATGCTAGCTGAGGACCGAGATGGTACTACAGTACTCGCACTTTGCAATCGTTTGGTCCGACAGAAGGTGCTTCTTAGTGGGAGTTCCAGCTGTGCAGAGCCGATTTGTAGGCTCCTGATCCCCTACAACCATGACACCTTTTGATTTTTGCCGCTTTGTGCCGCCTTTCATTAGATGTAATTAGTATGCACGTACTTAAATATACATAACTTTGATTTAACGACTGGTGTTCTTCTTTGAGAGGCACGTGCAGCACCTTGTGCGCTCCTCGCAGCGCTGCTTGGTGCAATTGCGCTGGAAAATGGCGACGCTTCTTCCGTGGACAAATCGACGCCTCGCCTGTTCCGCTCATTGGAGCTCCTTGAGGATCCGTTGCGCAGCAAGGCATCTTGGAGAGATTTCCCAAGCCGCAGCATGCCACTGTTTTTTGCACTTCATTACACTTCTATATTTGGATTATACAGTTTCGTTCGTAGGCCTGATCCTTGAGACTTTATGAAGTCACGTGAAGTCCGTGTTAGAGATTTTCAGAGCCTAAACAGGTGCAGAGTAATGCGCTGTTGGTGCGCGAGGTGACTGTGAATTTGCTTGGGCTTCAGCCGTTGCGACCTTTGGGCACTGCTGAGCTGGCATGGAGGCTGGCATTTTGTTGCATGTTACAGTAAGATTCGTGCAAGAGATAGAGAGAGAATGAATAGATAAGAAAAAAAGAGAGAGAATGAATACAACAGAATAAGAAGGAATAGAATGTAATAGAATAGTAGAGAATAGAGACGGAGAAAGCGAGAGATGGAGAGGGGAACATTTACCCACGCGTGGGTGCTTACTGTGAATGAACAGGTGTAGCTCTCGAGTCGAGATTTTGCATCGAAAGCATAAAATGAAAAAGGTCTTGGTAAACCTTGGATGGGATGGTTTTCCAAATTGAGACAGGAGTTTTATTTGTACTCTGGGATCTTTTGTTTTGAAGGAGAGGCATGCTTTGCCGTTGCCAGCATGCCAGCATCATATGTAATTGTCAGATGTATCACCCCACCCATGCATGACTGACTTCTTCTACCTTGAATGATTCCGAATTCATTGGTGGTTTGGGTGCGATATTCAGGCAAGGTATAATTATCGAATAGTTAATGCTAACACATATACAAATGGCCATCTCTCTCTGTCTCTCCACCGTGTCCTGTTTGCAACGTGGCGGTGATGTGTTTTGGCACAGCGAAGGAATCCCAGCCTTGGTCTTCAAGAGCAGCTTGCACAGATCGATGATCAGCTGGCCCAGATCAAACGCATGAAGCCAGCAGCGCGCAGGGCCGCTCTGCGCCGCTTACTCTTCGAGCGCCCTGTCACAGACGACGGACAAAGAGATGTCTTCAAATGCCACCGCCAATGAGATGTGACAACGTTTAACATTGTTTAGCAACACCCTTCAGCCCCACACAATCCACCACAACAGGACATCATCGTTGTGACTGTGTCTTGAAGTGTGTGTGACAAAGTCAGTGATTTTCAATCTTGGCGCAGTGACAGTTGATATGTTGCAATTGAGGTGGCACCCTGACAAGAACCAACACCGTCATGAATTGGCAACAGAAGCCTTTCAGCACCTTCAAGTCCAAAAAGCAGCCATTCTTGGGAAACAGGGAGGATAGACCAAAATGCTGGCGAGATCTGGCGCGACACTTCTACGACCTCTTCATACCTCTTCTGCATACAGGCTGCCTTACCAAGTGAGACCCGACAGGGGCGAAGATTGGATTCACAGCCGCACGACACACCAAGCGCATCCAAGCGCGCCTTGGGCACTCGAGATTCGACGATTTCTGGAGGGAGGTGGGCGCGGGGCTTCAGCCTGATGGCACCGCTGTGTTTCACGCAGCGCACGCAAGCTGAGCCAAGCGGAGTGCGAGCTGTTTCCGTAGTCGGAGGAAGTCGCGCCTGTGCCGAGTGTTTCAAGCGCCTCAAAGAGGCCCCCATCGGTGCGCAAAAGGATTCGTAGTTTGCCGCGGTGTTTTGTAATCTGATCAGTCTTCTGAGGCTCAGTATCGGTCACGTGGTAGACTTCTCAGATTTGTCAGTGGCAGCCGGGATGGCTGAACTCAGCCTTGTGGCCATGGCCAAGCCTTTCCAGCCGCAGCCACGGCCCCTTCTGCCATTGCGAGGACCCAGCCAAGTCGTCATCCTCTCCGGCTCTTGCCGTCAATGGAGAAGTCGTTGATTGGAATGACAAGGTGCTGTGCTGAGGGGATGCCAAGTGCCAAGTTTCACTCAGTGTCCTCGATCGCTCGGTCACTGCAATTATCTCTGAGAATCTTGAAATTAGTTGTTCGATGTTGTTGGCATCATTTTGCATCCTTGTATTATTTTTTGGGTTATTCTTTACTATATACATATTATTGTTGGTCCCCGCAGCCCTGTGTCTTCGCATGTCTTCGCAGAGTGGTGGGAGCTTTACTGTTGTCATGCTGTGATATGCTATGCAGGTTGGCGTGTTGGGCCACGAAATCACTGAGATCCACGAGGCAGGAGCCGAACTCTGTGCGCTCAGGGCCTTCTTTGGAGCTTCGATGGTGCGCTCTCCACGTGCAATTCAACACAAAGGACTACTACGTAAGGACGACTACAGTGAGGACGGCTACAATGAGGACTACAAAGGACGACTTACTACTTACTTCAATGAAATTCATTGGATTTTCATTTCAATTGGGAGCATGGAAGCACAGTTTGATCTTTCTTGGGGGTTGGCGGCCACCAGGCCCTTGCAGAGCAGAAAAGATTAGCAGAAGATTTCTCGTACGCTTTTGAGACTGCGAATGCCTTTGTTTGTGGGGTGTGTGGCTCAGCCAGTGGAGACTTGAGTTTTTTCCATAGTGGCATGAAAGTTGATTGCTGGCAATGGTTCCAACGGATCATGTCCAACTTGAGTGGTTCAGCGAGGTTTGTACAGATGGCCGTGACGGATTCTCAGTGGGTGTGGTGTTTGAGGGTTCCATCAGTGTGAGGCCGTGACCATTTATGCTTCTAGCATCCTATAGCACTGCGCTCTATGGTTTCCCCATCACCGTCTAGATATTTCTAGATAATGGGCGATGGTTTTGCTTGTTTGTTTGTTTGTTTGTTTGTTTGTTTCTTTCTTTCTTTCTTTCTTTAATCTGTTTGTAGATTTTGGTGGTTTGTACGCTTAGGGGGTCCATTGAGTTCCTCTTCTTTCACTATCATTCAAGGTCTTTCGGGCGCACAATTGCTTTCCTCAATCGCCCTAGAAATTCCTTCAAGTCATTTTGAATTCTATTCCATCTGATTTTTCCTGCCGTTTGTAGCTTGAGGGAGACTGGGGCTCTCGATCGCTTACCAAAGACATCCAAAGACATTAGCCCGATTGCGTGTGAGAATCTGCGATCTGATTGAGAAAGACTTCGTTCAAAGACTTCATTCAGATTTTTTCAGATGTCATGCCCAGTCTTCGCATGCAGACTCCCTTTGGCCCCAGCTTAAATCCAGACAGTGGAGTGTGCTCACGTTTGGCTTAGTGAGTTGGCCCAACGAATGCGGGGCGGTACATGTTCACATCTTCAAAGTAACATGGTCGTGACACCTTGTTGCTGATTCAGCATGATTTCCTCCGAATTGTGCTTTATCTTCGTTGATCTTTCTTTTTTTTCCACATGTCTCTAGTAACCAGTTAATCTAGCAAATTCAGACTGAAAGAAGATTCAGATGATTTCAGATCTAGCGAGTAGCTTTGAGTAGCTTTATTTTTTGCAAGTTCAATCGGGGCTACATGTTGCGCCATGAAACTAGCGGGGCTGTCACTTCTCGTGCGGCTCAGTGCTGGCATCCAGCCTCTCGGCCAGTTCCCTTGATTTTCCTCGGACACTTGCGAGCTCCACCTGCAGATGGGCCACAAATGCAAGCTGCAAGTTTGTCAGTGTGAACTTTCATCATGGACGCCGATGTTTGTGAGTGTTTCTAGTCCAGTGTGTAGGCGGCCGGACTTTTGCGAAACCACCACTTAGTTAGCCATATACTTCTGTCATACAGAAGAAAGCTGATAGAGTATTCATCCTTGCATGTCTTAATTTCTGACTCGTTCTGTGGGGCCAGCATGGTTCTGATTGATATATCATGACATATCCAGACCCACATGTGACCGTCGCTCACAGTTTTTCTTGGTACTTCTATGCTGGCGTAGCATGGTCGCAAGGCTTAGCTGTTTTGTGCGGAAAGGTCTGGAGAGATTCCATCTGACTTGGCCTCCTATGTTGCGGATCCAATCGCCAGACACACAGCTTGTGCGGCAGATGCAAACACACCTTCCGTGCCTTGGTCCCTGTGGCATTGCCTGTCAGCACTCATACCTATAGGATCTTGTAGGTGACCTGTAGGTGTGTGTAGGCTGCATTTAGGGATTGTGAGACGGGCGTGTACTTGTCGACAAAATTTTATGAATATATTGGATTTATTTTGTTGGTATTTTATGGATATGGGGATGAATTGCTATGAATCGTAGCAGTTAGCAATGGCACGATATGCGTACCGGATACAAAGTTGGCGGGTCGACAGATTCTGTCCGTCTGCACTGCCAGGTATGTGTGCTCGAAGGCTGGGTCAGCCAAGCAATTCTCTCCGTGGAGTGTCTTTGCTGAACGCGATTGAATCAGTTTGAATCACAATCAAAGAAAGTGAGAAGAACAATTAATTATGAAAAATGTATGTGTAAAAATGTGAATTTGTGTAGTTGGAATCAAATGCAGATGATGCCTTTCAGATGAGGCATGGATATTGAGGGATGAGTGTTTGACATCTAGCCCCGGGTGAATCTGCACTGATACCATGGCCCACCCTTCACAGGGGAACGAGGATACTGTACACCTTTGCTTGTCGGATCTCATGGATACAAACTCTATATATTTGTAGCCCAGTGATGCAGCTGAGTTACTACATCCTGACGTTGCCTGAAGAGGGCCTGCGTGATCCTTAGAATCAGAATTTGTGCAGACTGCAGCGACACTGCTGTGACGATCTGCAAAAAATCAGGCGGACTTGTGCATTCAAGGAAGGCAGACTAAACAAAGAATCAAAAACAAATCATGCTGTAGCTGTAGCTGTGTCCACTAGCCTCTCTTGAGTTTCAGAGTGATGCAATGTGATGTCTGGATCTCTGTCTTTGGAGTCTGAAGGATGTGAGCTGCCAAGGCTGTACGAGACCTCTTCAAACTTTCGGTCCTTTGGATCCGAGCCGCTCATTGGTACGCCCATCGAGCAGCACCTATTGCCTTTCCTGGTCACCGATCCCAAACATCAGGTGCCAAGATATGCTAAGATATGCCGAGATATGCCAAGTGCCAAGATATGCCAGGATGCAATGGATTGAAATGGAGCTTCCGGAGTTGCCATTTGTAGCGGGTTGATTCCTTTCAGCCGGACAGGTTGTTTATGTTCCGCCGCTGAACAAGTGGCCCACACCAAGTGCATGGGCATCGCTGCTTGGCTCGTGTGGGAAGATGAGGCACGGGTAGGCAGATGGCATCAGATGGCATTGGTTTCCTCATTTCTTGTCCTGTTTGGAAATTGCAATTCTTGAGGCGCTGTAGAGCAGTCCAAGACTCCAAGGTTCACCTATGCTGTGGAGTCTCCGCTTGCTCGAGATGAGCAAAACCAGATTCTCATGGTTCGGTCAGAGCCAGGGATTGTGGTGATCGCGAATCCGAATCGGCACATTGCTGGATCAGATTTCAGCTTGGCTCCTTGGTTTGTCACTAGCATCGCCAATGTGTTGTATGCATATATAGGATGATTATCCGTATAATTCTATAAGTATACAGCAGGTATGCGCCGTTGGTCTTCATGACTGCGCATGTTTGGGTATGCATTCACATGTTTGCGCTGGAACTGCGCAAGTTTCCACTTTACATCAACGAGGCAACATCGCAACAATGACATGAAAAAATAGTGAGAGAGAATCCATCTGTTTGTGCAGCATATTGGGAAATGACGACGCCAGCGATCTACAGTGTTTAGTTGCTAATTAGTTTGTGAATGGGTCAGATGATGTCTGAGGCAATCAGGTGAGAGATGAGATGAGTCACTCTATGAGTCATTCGATGAGAAAAGTGTCATTTTCACGAGGCGAACAGCGCTGACGGCTGGACTTTGTCCGGCCAGCTGGAGGTGGTGGGCGGCACCTTGGTCCCAGGTGGAGAGGGTAGAGATTGGTAGCGGGATTGTCAGCTTCAGCATCAAGATGCATCAAGCATGTACTCAAGCATCTTTCAAGTATCCTAAAGTATCTCCCAAAGCCTGGTTGAAATCTGGTTGAATGATGTTGGCCTCCTGGTTGAAAGAAGAATTATTCTGCATGATGTTAAATGTTGAATGTGAACACACCCGTGCGCCCTCCAAGGAAATGTGCCATCGCAGGGTGTCAGACATCAAGCCATTGCTTGGGGTGGACTCAGCCACTACATCTATGGCATCTGAGTCGCACCAGCTACAGATTTTAAGGAAGCAAGGATGTCGATTTATATATTCTTCTAGAAGCTTTGAGGTCTGTTGACTCATTCCGACTCCGCAGTGAAATGCAGAGAGTTTCCATACACAAAATCGAAGGCTTTCTCGTGCTGTCACGTGTAAGGAGTCGACGAAGTTCAAAGCCTGGACTTTGCCACTGGCATTGACTTGGCCAAATGGTACTTTGAGGCTTCACCTCAAGTGTTTTACAGAAAGGCACGTGGAACAAGAGTGGTGGGATGCTGAAACTGACCATGGCCAGCCATTTGTCGCGACCAGAACACGAGTGAACACAACAGTCACAAAAAGCTAGGTAAACCATGGTAAACCATTTTAAAAGAACATGTCACACATTATGCCGGGTGAAATTGAAAGAGTACGTGTAGCACATTCATTGAGCACATTCTGCATGTCATTTCAGTGATGTTTCAGGCCCTGTGAAAAGTCCCAAACGCTTCAACCAATGTTACGACGATTAATGCAGGCAAACAATAGGGGATGTCTGAACCCATGCTTAGATTCTTGGGGAGCTGCCCACGCCGAGCCATTATGCTTGCTTGATACCAGCACTACTGTATGATATACCGTAATTGGCTAGTGGTGTTTGCCAATCATCCTGTAGGAATTGGCAGCATCCTATGGTGGCTATTTGCGATTTCGCTTTCGGTCTCAGTATGGCAATTTCTATGAGTTGAAACTTGACTGCCAGTTTAGTGTTTCTCCATGCTTGGCGAAAATTCAACAGGATTTTCTTGCCTCCAGAGCGCACATTTTCATGATGCAAGTGAAAAGCTTAGCATAACTTCGCCAGATAAAGGAACATAAATTATAAAGATACTGATATACCTGTATGTAGACAGGTGTATATAGAGAGTATGTAGACCAAAAACATGAGTGCACCTTAAGAAGAGAGTTTGAGAGAGGCTCTGTGAGAGGCTTTGGCTGAGGAACGATCCATTGGACTGGGTCACCATTGAGTGCGAGCCGGACTCCTAGGGATCGCCCTGGCTGAGGCTACAGTCATGAAAGCAGTACACCGAAGTACGAGAGCTCAGCATACTAAGCATATCTAAGAATACCTAAGCATATCTAAGCACATTGTAAACACAACTACAGGGCGCCTACATGGTTTCAACAAGAGTAAAAAACTCATATTCATCAAGTAGATATATTTTTTGTGGCATTAGGGCAAACCCTTGGATGTCCCGGCAAAAGTATATAGTACTTAATTCATCATGTCTGATCATTGATGTAAGATTGGAATACCTGGGATGAGCGATGAATTGTGAGCGTTGTGTGAGGTCATGTGACACCGGACAAGGTGCGCGTATCATCCGTTCCTAAGCAGCAGGAATGCCGGATAGGGGTTTGGTCCTGTCTGTGGCCTGGTGTCAGTGGTGGTTCTGAGACATCGTGTTTGTCTTTGCCCTCATCGCTGGAATGGTCCCAAGTCCCCCTACAAACATCTACAATCCCTAGGCCCCTCGCCCCCAACAACCCTCGTCTGCAACCAGCCTGAGGGAAGTGTTGTTTTGCCAGGCAATCCCTTTGTAAAATTCTACTTTGATTTTTTGAGCTGTCGCTGCAATTTTACAAATCTGCTATCCAAGCCTGCACGCAAAGGGTCGTTGCAGAGTGTTTTCTGTTGTGCTAGGACATTTAAGATATTGCATCATTTGGTATCATTATTCATTGCCACTGACCTCTCATATACAATATGACATTATTTCCTACTACCAAGATCTACCAAGTACTGACGTTCTCCCTCAATTCAGCCTACGCCTAAATTCTTTAACATGCAGGGTTGTTTGGTACTGGAATATCCTCTATATAACTCTCACAATTCATATTATTCTTCATGTTTGCCCTGATTCGTTTGATTTTCAGGCTTGTGTGCTTTGGTGTGCCGTGAGAGCTGAAGCTCTGACATTCAAAGTTTGGCAGTCCGGCAGTGCATAAGGATTTATTGATGACACGCTGCGTTGGATTGGCAACGAAGTTTACATGGAGTTCTACTTGCATGAGAACGGCAGGCAACGATGGGTCCTTGAGTGTAGCTGCATGGGTTCGAAATTTTCATCATTTGGCTTGACACTCTCGACATCTCTCCGCTGTTCTGTTTCGTTGCTTGTGACTCATTCAAGTTCGGCACCTCTCCCACCTTCACGGTCTCCGTCCCTTGCGATGGCCCCGCCTCCCCACTCACCGCCTTATTCTCCCACAACCTTCCCGTAACCCCCGGCCCATCTCAAGTTATGAGATTCAATAGTCGAAAGTGATTGCTCTGCCCTCCATGCAGGGTGAAGACTCATCTTCATCTAGTTATGTCCAGTTTGCGCTTGCCGCCATGTCAACCCAAAACTTTTTCTTGGATTCTATGCATTCTATGCATTCTATGCATTCTATGCATGTATGTCACCAAAGCTAGCGTCAGTTATCTGAAGTTGCTCTTGCTTTAGCAAGTAGTTGGCAGGGACAGGACCTCCAAAAGTCACAAATAATCAAATAATTCAATTACCCCCCCTGCTCGTCTCAATTCCCCCCGGGCCGTTTTCGTCGCACTACAGTTTCCACTTGTTGCGGTTTTCTTTAAGACCAATGAATGCATGCTTTCTCGTTGTTTGTTTTTCCGGTCAGGTCAGTTGCTATGCTAGATTTCGTCGCCTTCCTCTGGCCTCAAGTTTATAGCACTTATATATTGCATATGTGGACTAAACACATACATGTGCATACATTATTGACGTCATTGCACACATCATTACGATTATTAGATGTCTCTCTAGTTGTCTATCCTAATTACTTGTTTTCAATGACCTGCATTGACTGCCAGCTTGAGCGAACAGGTGGTCGTACGATCCGCTTAACTCTGCTGCTGAGTTCACCTATGCGACGCAGTGTCAGATTGCTGCAATTCTGATCCTCACCAGAAATTCGGATATTTTACATTTTTGGATTTTACATCTGTTTACCTTCGCAAACTTTTGGACAGCTTTGAAAAGAAAGGCTGTGCACCTCTGTGCGCATTTCAGGACAAACGTGTCCCGAATTGCTATCCTCGGTGACTTCACACGAGGCGTTTTTCTGTGTTCTTCTGTATATTGGAGAAAAGTCCATGAGGAGATATGAGGAGTCTAGTTTAATCAAGTTTAATCATTGTCAAAGACATCTGAGCAGGATTTCCTCGTTGTCAAAGACATCCATGGACTGTGCATACTTTGCAGATGAAAGTGTTGGCAACGAAGCTTTGGCACGGTCAGTTGCAGGTGGAGAAGGCATTGCCCTGGATGACGTGTCCATTGTGGCGGCTAATGCTTCGTTGCAACCTGCCTACCCGCTGACATGCCAGCAGGCCAGGCACCTCACAAAACCGGGGAATGATTTCGAAGCGTTCCAACTCCTCAGGGACTTCACCTGCTGCTCATATTAAAACCGTTCAAATTGGCCACGAGTCAAATTGCCCAACTGTGATCGACTGTGGGCTTTGAGGCAAGAGCACTTACGCAAACACACACAAAGCCTTTTTTCACGCTTCCAATTGCCTTTGGCAGAAAACTTTCTAAATTCTAAATTCTAGAGCACGATACGTGACTGGAGAATACCTAACCTTTGAGAAACCCTAGTTCTGGTGAGGGGAGGTTGGTGCCACCACACATTCTCAAATCAGTTGCAATGACTTTAATGATGTTCCGGCACAAAGATTTCGCTCACACCGAAAATAAACCTAGATCATTCAAGTGTATGAACGCTTGTTGGTACGTGTGTTGGCTGTTCAACGGACTATGGAAGCCAATTCAGATTCTTTCCTTGTTTGCCAATAGTCCATGGCCTGGTGCCCTTCATCGCAGGTGTAGAAACCACCTTTTCTAGGTTGCATTCCTGGTGCCCTTCATCACAAAATTTGTATCCTTTTGTTTTGTAATCCACGCTTGCTTCATCAGTCAGGTAAACTATGGTAGAGTTAGGGTAGTCAGGGTCTTGGTACGCCGGAACCCGGACCGGGCTCAGCCATTTGTCTCTGGCAGGGTTGCATTTGTCGGCACAACCCAACATGGCTCCATCCGACCTGCTGTTGAGCTCCGTATCTCAGACTGCAGACTGCATGACATACTTTGCTTATCTTTGCTTACATGTCTTCCTTTAGGTTGTCTGGTTGTGCGTGGCCAGTTGCTTTTGCTTTTGCAAGATTGCAACTGTGATATGGGACTGCCGTATCGGTTCTGGGAAAATTCATGAACTATGATAAGGCATGGATGTTGTGATTTCATTTTTATTTTCTTTCGCAGGCCCTTTCTTGGAGCAATTGTGTGGTGTCTTGCTGAGGACCAGTGAGCTCCCGGGGATCACCAGCGTAAAGCGCTGGTTTCGGACTGGCAAAGCTCAGTTGAAAAGCTGTCACCAGCTGTCTTGGAGTTGGCAGATTCGGCATGTCGTAGCCACCACCAGTGCCACCAAGCATCAAATCTGCAGCGAATGGCAGTGAGCTACGTGTGAGCTACGTGTGAGCGCCGAGGTGGTTTCTTGGAACCGGAAGGCTGCAGAGCTGTCTGGCTTTTGCAAGGCACAATCTCGCTGTCAAATGGGCTCCAGCGGACCCTAAATGCATTCCAGTGCAGCTTAACCTTGATAATTGGTCACCAATGGGTGGCTACGTGCAAGAAGAAAGGTCACATGCAGGTTTTCGGTTCGTGGGAGGTGATGATGGAACCAGTGGAACACCAAACTGAAACAAGTCCAAGCCAAACACAGGAGGGAACAACAAGTGCTTTTTGCTGAGACGTTGCAGTGGCAGTCGCAGCGACATTTGTGCCTCTTGATTCGCCGACCCACAGAGTTCGAATTTCTTGGAATCAAGGTGAGATTCAGGCTCAGATAAAATTTCCAATCCAAGTATTCCCAGTGTTCGGATTGGCTCTCAGTGCTGAACTGCCTGTTTGGAAGAGCAGCCTCATGATTTGCCGTGGTATGCGAACAAATGAAACTTGTTGCTGCCTGACAGCCAGAGGCAAAGCAATCAGAACATCATTCAAATACTTACAGAGCCTAATTATATAACGTATATAAGTTGGAAGTTGAGACGTTCTATCATGTTATCTTCTGCTGAATGTATCAGTGTGCTGCAATTGCATCAGTCACAAGATGTCACAAGTATCAATACTTCCTTAAGCGCTGTCGCCAAAATGGTTGAAGCCGCCGCTAATGTTGAGGAGGCTGGCAATTTGTCTTGGTTCTTTGGGTAACTGGCACGCTTGGCACCAGGTTGCCGGCGAGTTGTTCTAACGAGCCATCTTTTTTGCAAGAGTACGGAAGAGACACTCTGCTTCTAGTGGTATGCATGCATGTCGGCAAGTAGCAGGCAGACATTCTGAACGAAAAGGACCTGTACAAGATTTTGGGCGCGTCTCAGCTGCAAGAAACAAGCCGCGACACCTGAAGCATCCTGAAGCTTTGGAGCAGCTAGCATTGATAAGACTTCGGACGCAGGAACGTACAGACTCGTATCATGTGCATATATTTTCCACCTTTCAACACCATCCTTGAGGTGTCTAGAGGAGCTAAAGCAGATGAGCCACTTGCCTTGGCCGATGCTGAACTGCTGTTGATTATGTGGGTAGCATTTGGTAGCTGGGTTTTGAAGTTGGACAACAGCAGTGGATGACAGTGGGGAAGGGAGGATTTGGTGCCGACTTTGGTGACTGGCTCGCCAAGGCTTAAGAAGGCATACCGGCAGAAGTCTCTAAGATATCATCCCGACAAGAATCCCTCCGCAGATGCGAAGCCAATCTTTCAGAAGATCACCGAAGCGTATTCCATACTTTCAGATGACAAGAAGCGCCTGAAGTATGACAAATCCGGGGACATGGATTTGGAAGACTTTGACATCGATCAATTTCTGAATATGTGGGTTGGTGAGATGATGGAAGATGGTGGCGTTGTGGACGACATGATGCAGTCCGTGCTGCCTTGGAGCAATGATGATGACAAGATGCTTCAATTCATGGAAGAGAACCCTGGCATCGAGCAACTGCTTAGCGAAGGCTTAGCGAAGCCTTAGCACATCCAAAGTTCTAGCAATTTTGAAAGCATCGCCTCTTCAAACATTTCAAACTAATTTCTCACAGAAAGGAATTGGCCCTGGGGCTAAACAAATCATATGAGACTTGGATATCTTTTGTGGCAGTTTGTTGTTCTGCCTCACTAACTCACTCTCTAAGGAGTATCGAACTGTCGGGTGCAAAGATAAAATGCAAGATATGAATCTTGTTTGCAAGAAGGATACAGTATCCTGTTTTTGTTCAGCCTACGAGCCAGCTTCCTTCTTGCAGAGTGGCGGTAGCCTTGGCGAGTTGGGACATGTTGGGACAGCGTGTTCAACTCAGACTGAAGTTGTGTAAGACTGTAAAAACCCTGAGGGTTTGGAGATGCACTATTTGTATCTACTTGTATCTCATCTATTTGTCAGAACTATTTGTTTGTTCTACTCCAAGCCGCTACTTGTATCGTAGTCCAGCCTGGAATTGTAATTGCAGGCAATCACCTGGCCTCCAACAAGCGACTAATGCTGGCACACTTCGAGCAGAAGCACAGAATCGAATGCGAGGATTGGGCCAAAGAGACGCTCAAGAGCATGAAGCTTGGTTGGACTTTGGTTGGACCAAATAGGAACTGGGTTGCGGTATTTTAATCTTTGATAAGCCGAGGCTTTCATGCGGCGACTTGCTATAGCTAAATAGGAATATACACTTCCCAGATCAGCCACGAGCTGGCCTCTATGTTTCCCTCTTAAAGTTTTGAAGAGCGATGCTTCACACCAGCTTCATTTTGTCCCTGTCTCAGGAAGGCATCTTTTGAGTCCTTCATGAAGCAGGTTACTGGAATCGGTGATCCTTCTGGAGAATTCTTGATGCCCGATGGCACCACTGCAGACGTGGGGAAGGTCCGAGCTTGCGACCGAAGAAAAGTGTCAAGAATTCGAGATATTTTTGAACTCCAAGGTCCGCATTGTACTTAGTTTTTTTGTTCGCCGTAATTTGTACTGTAGCAGCTATAGTTTAGCAGCGGCGGTCATAGTAGCATCAGCTGCAGCGATTAGTGGTGGTGGTGGTGGTAGCAGTAGCAGTGGCAGTAGCAGTAGCAGTAGCAGTAGCAGTAGCAGTAGCAGCAGCAGTAGCAGTAGTCGTAGTTGTAGTCGTAGTCGTAGTCGTGGTTACAGTAGTAGTAGTGGTGGTGGTGGTGCTGCTGCTGGTTGTCGTAGCAGCACCGGAGGTAGTATGTGGGTGTGGTAGTGGCATTAGTGCTGTAGTTGTGGTAGCAATAGTCACAACAAGTCGCAGAAGTCATAGTCGTAGTAGCTGTAGTCGCGCTATCCGCAGCAAAAGTCGCAGTCGCAGTCGTAGCAGGAGTGGTAGTTCGGGTTGTTGATGTAGTGATAGCTGCTGTAGTAAAATGCAATTTTGTAGGACAGAAGCTTGGGTACTTCAGTAGTAGCCAGTCTTGTGGTTGCTGCATGTTGTTTTATGATGTTTTGTGTAATGTTACTGCCGTTTTGTTTTTGCTGGAGTTGTAGTCCTTGTGGTAGTATGTGGTGCTTGAAGTTGTTTGCAACGATGGTTGTGGCTGTGACTGTTGCGGTGGTGGTTGTTGCGGGTTCGCTCGTGGAAGGGATCGTTATCATGGGTGATCGTTGTCGCTCTCGCTGTGGTCACTAAAGTTTTTGATGTTCTTTTTTGATGTTGTTTATGTTGTTTATGTTTTATGTACCTTGTTGCTGCTGTTGCTGTTGTTCGGCTTTTTGTTGCCAACTCTTGTCGTTGTTCTTGTGCTGTTGCTGCTGTTGTTGCTGGTGTCTTTTTTAAATATATGTTTTGGTTCTTTGTTGTTCTTGTTGTTGTAGCCTGTGCCTGTGCATGTGCTTGTTACTGTTGCCGCCGCCGCTGCTGTTCTGGTCATTTGCATAGTTGTTGTCGACGTCACTGTCGGTAGCCGCGTCTTTGAGGGTTTTTATCCAATCCAAAGTCTGTTTTATTTTTGAAATATATAGCCATAATGCTGGAAAAATGCTTACAGATGCACATGTATGTGCACATGTGTTGATTATTTGTTTGTTTCTGGTCAGTGGCAGGGGCAGAAACAAGAGGAGCCATAGGAGCATTCCCAGTAGTATTGGTATTTGTTGCGGTGGCAATTGTTCTCTAATCCCTTATGTACTTCCAGCACCAGTGCAGTAGATTTTAGTATGCAGATGTATGTAGATGTACGGTGTATCTAGTTTCAGCAGTTGTAGTGCTTTTAGCCGTGGTAGTTGGGTAAAGGTCATCGTCTTTGGCACCTTGGGGTACTTGAGGGTTTTGATCAAGGACACAGCGTGCATGGACATCCGCAGGTTCCCATGGTTCCTGACATCCGCGCCCACATGCAGAAACGCATCGACAAAGCGAAACAGTTGGATCAGGTCCTTGAGATGCCTCGCGGCTGCAAAGCTCTGAAGACCTCAAAGACGCACACAGACATAACATGACATGACAGAATTACACTATATACAACATTACATAGCATTACATAACTGATATGATATGACTGTATATTGTATGTGCTTGTATACTTCGTTTCACGCAAACAGGCTTTAGAATTGTTTGCATTTTGCCCATGAGGTATCATGAGATATCATGAGGTTCGTGTGTCTTGGAGTAGAGTTCTGGTCTACACTCAAGCTTGAGGTATCGATCGCAGCAAGCTCTTCAAGAACAAGAAGCCCAGGTGCCAAGCGGAGACCTTTCGGGTGCTTAGGCTTAGGACAGGGACGCCACGAAACGCCATGAACTGAATTATGTTTCATCAACCCCTACCTCCTGGCTGGATAGCATGCTGTAAGTTTCATGACTAGACTGCCATTGCTTTGCTATGGGCATTTGGAGGCCAACATGTTCTTGACTGGCTCTATATGATCTAAATGCTGTTGTGTTGCGTTGCTATGCTCCAGAGTTCATAGGCAAAGAGGAGCCAATTTTGATGCCGGAGCTTTGGCGGCCATGCATGATAAGTAATGCGTGGCAACATATGATATCAGATATCAATAGAATATAGCAGAGACTATATATTACTTGGTAGTAAACCTATGTCTTTGTGTATCTGAATCAAACGTCATATGAACATATAATAACCTAGTAGAATACCATACCATAGATAATGCGTGCTCAATTATGCTATTGTCGCAAACTTGAATTACGTGCTAAAGTATGCCACATGGTATATTATAGGTCAAGCACCGCTTGTGAAGTGGCCACCAGTTCATCATTTCGGTGATGAAGCTTGATCCCACTGAAGATGAATTTGGAGGTTTTGCTTGTTTGGGTCAACGCATGCTGCTAGAAGCACATGTGCATACACAAAGCATGTTTTGTATCATATGGCTTCGCATTGATAGATAGAAATATCATATGTATCTCAGACAGGCACATAGATGTAAACATATCTATGTTACATAGATTTGATTTATGCACATAATTTTAACCCTGCAAAAACTGATGCAGGTGGGCATCGGAAGCCGTGGGTGGGAACTCTGTTTTCGTTTGCGATTTCGCCTTTGGCAGAAGCTCCGGATGCCATGACCAGCGCAAACAAAAATGCACTCCGGCAGCCTTTACACAGTTCTTTCTGTCCCTTTGGGCCTGAGAATTTTGTTGCCGGCTGGCTTGTCGGTGCTTCGTTTTTGCTGTCAAAATGTAGGTTTCAGTGAGCGTTTTGTCTCCCCGCAGTTGTTGCAAAGTGTTTCAATCAGTGATGGACAGGCTCCAATGCCAGAGCCAAAGAAGATCTCTGAAGTTCTGGGCGTTTCCATGGAGAAAGCTGAGCTGTTGAAGGATAACAGGCAAATATTCAGCGGGAGACGGAAACATTTTCTGCAGTCCAATCCTGTCCAGAAGGTGTCAGCAGTAGATGCAATGTGCAAGTCCGAATAAGCATTGTCTGATGTGACTCTTCCATCATCACTGTACATATAAGTTTGGATTGGATCAACTATCAACACTACATGATCTTGATCCCCGCGCGACTATCATTTTACAACTGCTTCAGAGAAATTCCTGGGTCGTGATTCAAGTTAGGAGAATCTGGCCAGAAATGTCACCAAGAGAGAAGAGAAGTGCAGTGAACGAGTTCTGCCAGGGACGCCTTGCTCAAGCAGTTGGCCATAAGGATCAACGATTTGAACGAGGCCTGAGAAAAATTGCATGATATTACAGTACAATATATTATATAGATATTACATAGATTTAGTTTCTAGTGGGGTATTTGCAGAAAAGATACCTCGGTCGGAGTAAGGGACAAAGGTACTGGCACACATTGGTACACATTCGTCAATCGGACATGATCGGGAAAACAAGAAATAGTAAAGGCACAGGAAGCACTGATGGTCAGGAGGAGGAGGAGGAGGACGACGCAGACTTTCCAGAACCTCTTGCTGGCTTTGCTGGCTTCGATGGAGGAGTCCTGGACTGATTGGATTTTGCCGCAGTGACGTGTTCATCAATGAATCTGCATTGCGAGCCCTCCTGGGATTTGAAATCTTGGAAACAAATTAAACAAATTCAGGTGGAGAGTGGAGAGGTTACGAGAAGAAGGTAGGATCCAATCCCTTGCTAGCCTAGACTAGGCAAGACGGAAAGTAAGGTGCCAGGTATTTGCAAACCTGCAATTACACAGTTGCCACAAGTTTTTGTCATCGAGGGCAGCCTGGTTACGCTAGTTGCAAAAAAATGTCCTGCTCATTTTCAAAGTGATTCGGGGGCTTGGCGATTGGTTTGTTTTCAGCAGCCTGCATCCTTTCTCCCCACACCCGATGTCGGTCATGCAAAGAGTTAGGTCGAGGTAGCAATATGGTTCGATGATTGAAATGTCACGCGAAAGATTGGCACAGCACGGTGCAGAAATGCGGTGTACCTCATTGCAAAGAGTCTAAGGCTGATGGTATTTGATAGGCGGCATCAAGGCACCAAGGCTGATAGGTTTGTGTCGAAGCCTCATGCTCTGGTCGCTGGCGACAGGACTGGATGGCTTGATGGATGGCCTGGGACCTGGTGGTGCTGGCTTGGATGGCTTGAAGGACAGCGGTCATGCAGAACAATGAGATGATGCTGCGTATCCATGAGGGGTAGAAGTTGTCAGTTGGCGGAAGGAAGCATATCACAATGTTGGAAGCAGGATGAAGCAGGCTTCAACCAACAGTTTGTTTTCGTTTTTATTCTTTTTTTGGCTATAGATATCTATAATATTCAGTGCTTTCTTCATTTCATTGTTCGGGAACGCATGTAGCTATGCAGCATATGGTAGTAGAATGTATATAGTTCATCCATCTTGCTGTAAAGTGCCAACATGTCGCAATATCTCCTGATATGTTGGTGTCCACCATCTGGGTAGCTGGTCTCAAACTCTAAAACTCTGTCAATGGATCAGAGGAAAGCCTCGCTTTTTCTGGAGAAGTTCCCTTCTCGTCTCACTTTGTCCATCTTTGTCCCACAAGAGTTCCACATGAATCAGATGTTTCCACGTCACTTTCATCATTTTTGAAGCACGATCAGTGAAGCATACAAGAAGATCATACAAGAAGATCATACAAGAATCTATGGCCACAGTATGCTTAGCATCTATGGCCGGGGGCCGCAGATGGCGCCAGTGACGCAGAGAATGTGCCGTCTGACACTGTCACCGACTGTCGCCCTGAAAGCTTTGCGGCAGGATCTCTTAGCAGGTGTCGATCCAGCTATGCTCGGCCTGGATGACATGGAGGCCTGACGCCCAATGTTTCCTTAAGATGCAATTGATATGTTTGAATTCTTGAACCATTTTGAATATGTATTGAACATTTCATATGTTCGAACATGCTTCAATGTATTTAGTATATTAGGTATTTCATTGTAGTTTGCATATATTTTCAGACAGTATAGATGCGTGTGTACTCATTGAAGTAGTGAGCTTCCCAATTTTCCTTTTATGCAAAATTGTCATGGGATGAAATGTTTGAGCAATCTCCTGTCCGTTCTGGAACCGACAGCAGCCTGCACCAAGCACGGGGGACACGAATGGATACGACAGTTCAATACAATGGATGGAGGGTGTCGCGCCACGTGCAGGCACTCGTGCATGCTAAGGCAATCTACTGTACCCGCCTGCATTCCATGTCATATTCATATTCTTAATAGAGCATCGCATGACTGCCCACAATAAGACGTTTCAAATCACCCTGCATTTTGCAACATGACATTGCGCAATGCTAGAGAGCCCCTAGAGGGAAGGTGAGGGAAGTGGTTGGGGCTCGTCTTTGGAAAGACTCGGCAGGCTCGCCTGGGCAGTGGGTTTTTTAATCGTTTGGTGAAACAGCAGGGGCAACCCCGACAACAATAATAGGAACAATACATGCATGCATACATCCACGCATGCATACAACGATACGCAGATAGATACATAGATACAGATACATAGGCGAATAGAAATAGATAGATCAAAGATGAATTGGTAGATACGATAGATTCATATGAATGAAAGACTTCTATTTTTTTTAAATAAGATAAGGATAAAAGATAAGACAGACAGACAGACAGACAGACAGACAGACAGACAGACAGACAGCCAGGCAGACAGACAGGCAGACAGACAGACAGACAGACAGAAAGACAGACAGACAGACAGACAGACAGAGAGGCAGACAGGGCAGACAAGCAGACAGGCAGACAGGCAGGCAGACAGACAGACAGACGACAAACAGACAGACAGGCAGGCAGGCAGGCAGACAGACAGACAGACAGATAGATAGATAGATAGACCGCTACGCCCAGCGAGAGAGAGAGAGAGAGACAGAGATAGATAGATGGATAGATAGATAGATAGATACATAGATACACAGTTGCATAGACACAAAATGACACAACGACGCATAGGTACATAGATACATAGACACATAGACGCATAGATGGCTATGGCTCAAGCCATTTTGGTTACGAGGCCCTAGCGGGCAGCCTTGTTTGCGTTTTTCCTTGCCATGTCGCGACCCTCGGTGAAACTTGTAGCCTGCATTGGGTATGCAGTGCGGCTCTCCAGACGGATGGCGTCGCCCAAGACAGTCACCGATCACCTCCAACAGTCTTTGCATCACCTGCTGACCCACATGGAAGATGCTATGCAGGTTGTGGAACCAAAGGCAAAAAGACGCAGAGTCCTGAATTTGGAAAGCTGTTTGCAACTTGGAGCTCCGGTTTGCCATTCCTCTTGCCAAGCTGACGGAGGCTCTGATGACCAAGCGGCCGTTGCAACTCTTCTCGCCGAAGCTGGTGCAAAGAATTTAGAGATGATGAACAGACATGTGTCAGAGTTCCGGGCAGAGATCAAAGCGACAATGGATCGTCAAGCGCGGGAGCACAATGACATGCTCGTCGCCTTGGAGTCACGAAATGCCCAACTACAACGGGAGGTGGGAGCCCTTACAGCCAAAGTACGGGAGCAAGAAGACCACATCGCCCACCTTGAAGTAGAACAACAATCCATCCAATTGACTGCCCATAGCGCTCCAAACGTGAACGGCCTTGAGGAAGCTGCCCCTGACCGTGCAGAACAATGGTTTGTGGCCGTGACTGACTTAGTTCGGTTGAGCCAGACCAGCCGTTTTCATTGCTATTCCTATGGGTTTGCTTTGGATTGTGGATAGCTGAACAGCGTGACGCCTTTTGAATTTCCCAGTGCATCATGTACAGAAATATTTGCTACGGCTTCCATCCAGCCAAGGAATTTGCTTTTCCCCAGCTGCATTGTTTTCACCTTGCGTCAAGTAGCCTGCGCGCCAACCGGGCGTCTGTGTGAGACGGCGGGGCCGCCAAGCCCAGCGAGAGAGAGAGAGATGGATGGATAGGTAGATCAATCGATCGATCGATAGATAGACCGATAGATACATGCATACATGCATACACTCACACACGCATACGCGCATACACTCATACACGCATACAGGCATACAGGCATACAGGCACACAGGCATACAGACATACACACATACATACATGCATGCATACATACATGCATACATACATACATGCATGCATACATACATGCATACATACATACATACATGCATGCATACATACATGCATACATGCATACATACATGCATACATACATGCATACATACAATGCCAGGAGTGAATAAAAGTATGCAGTAGTAATGAAACCTGGAACGATACCCAGATACATGGATGGCTACTGTATTTGGCATTTTTAAAGAAGCGGACCCTGAGCGATACCAAGAACATCCCCAACAATGCCCGAACGATATGTGGAGAAATGTCCAGGATTCTGAAATGTGGCCACTCTTTCTATACTCTTGTGCAGACACCGGCGCTTAATGGAACGTTGCAGTCAACACCCTTTGCAATCAATTTTTGAAAACTCTGAATGTCTCCCCGTTCTTTTGAAATCAGAGTGAGATCTCAAGATGCTGCTCTTCTATACTGTAGCATCTCCCCTACTGATAGGAGCGATAGCTCCAAAGAGCGGAATGAACACATGTCGCTTGATTGGCGTGGGTATATGCCAGGAAGCCGTGGCGCGCATCCAAGAACCATGAAAGCATATGAAAGCAATATCAGTTGATTAATTCTATCATCAAATTTATGTGTAATTTTGAAAAACAATGATCCGTGCTCCTGACATGCTTGCCTGCAGAAACACTTCAGATGCCGGACCACATCAATAATATACAGAGACATATCAGCACAGACACACACATACATGTATCCGTATCGATTTGCACATAGTATCCGTATCGACTTGCACATGTGCATATTGATTTTTGTATAGCACGAATATACTGACATTGTATGCGGGTGTATGAAGGGTGACCTCTTGCAGTGTGAAAGGAGTTTTGCCGCTCTGGCAGGGACTTTTTGGACCCAGGGGTGGCCTTGGCGGCTTCCCTTTTGGAGGGCCAATGCCAGGTATGGCCAGAGGTTCACAGGACACCTGTCGTGTTGACAGGGTCACTTCACTTAGATCAAATGCGAGCCAGCGTCGAATCGTTTTGCCTTACTCAGATGTTCTAAAGTAAACGCCGTGTCTTCTAATCTTGTTCCCATCATTCTCTACATTGGCATGACAGTTTCCGAGATCCGTTTGGATGGATGAAGATTTGCATTAGCTTTGTTCCACGAGCCATGCGCGTTTGGCGATCTTGTTTCTGGAGTAGCTCACAGACCAGGCAAAACAAGACACCCAGGCACTGCCAGGGACAGGAAAAGACAAATGTTGTAAGGACATCCAAGAAAGTAACCACATGAAACAAGTACAAATGTAGAATTGCTGTGACTCCAGCAGGTTTTTCAAATTTAAAGCCATGCCCATACCCCACTCCTGGGCTGGGAAAAAACTTGTGCTGCACTGGAAAGCCAAAGAACGGGTTGAGTGGTCCCACAGCATCTTCAAAGCTGACACTTAAAAGGCATTGAAAGGCTCCATAAGGCCCTACTTAAGGCGCTCACAGATGCCCAGGAATCCAAGATGGAGCTGCTGGCGTGCCATGGGCCACCAGCAAAACCCACAAGAAAACATGGGGAAATTGTACAGCCAATACAGCCATTAAACACCGGGAAGCCCGGATTCAGCCTTGGACTTCGGCCACCAGAAAGCCTATGAAAACCGAAAACCTTTCGCGCCTTGGACTTTGCAATGCTCAACTCTGAAAAGTTCCAAGATTGAAAGATATTGAAAGCATGTCATGGATGGTTTGAGTTTGACTAAAATCATGCATCCTGACTGAGAAGATACATGCATGTGGCTGGAGACGGCCATGAACAAGTATTGGGCAGGAGTGGTTGGCTGTGCTTGGAACAATTTGATGTAATTTGACAATTATGTTGATATAGATGTTGATTGTGATAGTTTTCAAAGGCGTGGCCAAGCATACTGATTGATATTAACTGCAAGAGCGCGCCGAGGGTGGCAAGCCCTCAGCCCACAACCTTGGCCGTAGGATCCTTATGCTCCTGCAAGGCGACCGCGGCCCCCGTTGCTTGCCACAAAAGAACACCTCAGTCAGAGCCATCCGCAGAATTCCAGAATTGATATCTTGACGCATTCCAAGAACCGACATGTTGATATTGCATGTGTAGAACCTAGAGCCGTGGCTGAATTTTGAGTGTTTTAGGATAGAATCGGACTCCGAACCAGAGATTGGCTGCATTTGCGGCTACACGTGTGGTACGGAGAAGGCTGGAGACAGTTGGCTGGGTTACCAACCAGATCCGTGAGTGGACTTCACATGTAGCAATGAGAGACACGCGCGCAGACAGCATTTGAGGGGTCACATTGTTATATTTGTTATAAGATACTATATATTGGTAGCCAAACCATTCCATGTCCATTCCGATGTCAGTGTCCATGAAACATGCTATACATCATAGCGCAGAATGGAACTCTATGTCATTGCCTGAAGTGTTTAGGTGGTATATTGCTAAGTTTCTTGCAAGCAACGCTTTCAGCAACTCAGCACTTTCCCTTGGAGGCATTGCTGAGACACTTGGATAGATTTCCAGGCGATCCAGCACACACGAGAAAATGACAACAGGACAAATGGCTGTTGCCAACAGTGGCCCGCAGGGGCGGCTAACAGGACAAGACGTCCTGGGAAGTTGGAGCAATGTAAGGAATCAGCCGATCTTCCTGTGACCAGCCTGTGACAAGTGTATGATAGTGTATGACATCCAAATCTTTCCCAAAGAATCACGAATGTCCAGGGCTGGTCACGGCTTCGTAGAGGCACAAGGTACGTGAAGTCAGGCGTATGTGACAATGGCATGGCTCATCCGGCATTCCGGGATTCCTGAAGGGGAGGCCATTGTCACCATTGCATCCCCCAAGCCCTGCGTGGGCGAACAAGTTTGCGCTCTAGAAAAAGAATGAAAAAGATAGCTCAGGCTGTCTCAAGCCGCCAAGGCCTCGTGTGCTGCACTTGGGCAGAAGACATCAGATGTCTGTGTGAACTCAGATGTCATGATTGCAGCACTGACCAATGAATCATAATGAATCTCATGTGCTTGTAACAAACGTCAACTTTTTATGTCTTGGGCTTGCCTTGGGTGCTGTGAATTTTGACGCCAGGAGGAGGCCATGGGCAGAGCAGTGAAGGACGTGGAAGTTGCGGCCAGGGAAAGTGCAGATCATGAGAAATCAAAGTAAAATATACATCACATGTAAATACGTGACACACACACACACAGATATATATATATATATATATACAGTATATGTATACATGTGTTTTTAAATCTATATATGTATATACTTAATTTGCAAGAGATATGGAATTTGAAGTATCCCTTGAAATGGATTGAAGTTTAAAGATGTTCAAAGTTCAAAGCATTTATGAAGGCATATAGATTTGTACACGTGTTTGTTGCGCTCTGGTCCATTTCCAAGGTGTGAGACTTCACTTGCACAATCTGCCGCACAATGACGCACATATTTGCCATTTGCCGCTGCTGGCGACGTTTCCAGCATGGTGACTGGACAGGGACCGGTATAGATGACACAACAAGAGGTCCATGAGTCAGGCACTGTGGCGCTTGCCAGTCTAGCAGCATCCGAGACACAATGGAACATTCACCACCCAGCTACTGAGAACTTTGATCCAATTTGCGCATGGTGCCTTTGTGCCCGGCTGGGGTGAAGACGCGTAGCCAAAGCTGCGAAAAGCTCAGTGAAAGTCTTTCCTGTCAGGGATCAAAAAGGCCTGCTGACATTGGATGCGGTAATGATATGAATTTGAATATGGCTACAAATTTATGCGGTAATGCTGACATTTACAGCAATTTTCACTCCTTTGCCTAGGCCATGCTGCAAGGAGAGGCCAGGAACACCAGACAAGATTGAATTAGGAGAAGCGGAGAAACACAGAAACGTCATATTGGGCAAGTAGGGTTGCCGTCACATCTAGTAATCTACATTGATCTAGTGATTTCAAGATTTTCAGCCAACAATTGGCGGATGAGCGGTGACATCCATTTGCTAAGAATTTCAGGTACCCTGGCACATGGACTATGGCGATGCAGTGGGTACTGCCAGCAATGTGCTGTTGGCATCTTACCAGGACTCCGTGTCAAGCAGTCTGCAGCACTTATGTAAGCCGACCTTTCTGTCAAGAAGCAAGAGTCACATAGAGTCATCATAATGTGTGCCGAAGCTTCTCCGGTTCCGCTACGCCCTATGCTTTGCAAACACATTTTGTGCTCCAACTTCATCCAGGATGCGCTTCAAAGAGAAAGGCTTGGCTTTTCACCACGAGCCGCTCAGGTCTTAGTTTCTCACTGCTCTGTACAATCAACCACGTTATTTTGGTGTTGTTGGTGACATGCTGATATATGCTGAATCTTTGTTGGAATGAGGGCACAAGAAAGTTTTCTTGTGAGGTCTCTTCCCTTCCAGTTATTTCAGTCCGATTCCAGTCCTTGCTTTTAAATGTTTCAAACTTTTGTCTTTTTTTGGTCTTTTCTGCAAGTTTGCTGTTGCAAAGTTGTTTTCATGTTGGGTCACGTTGGGTCTATTGTATTTGGCGAGCGAGGCTGCCCCGAGTCCATGGCTTTCTTTACAGCAGCCAGTTTGGCCACCGGCTTAGCCCTGGAACATCAGCCGAACGAAACTCATTGGAGCGCTCATTTGTGTCCATCTTATAGCAACTTTTTGTATCTTGGGCACAATCAAAATGCCAAGGTCACGCGAGCGACAATCGGATCCTCGAGAGGCATGGCTCCCGGTCAGTTGAGTTTTTCAACGGGCCAGTCTTGGAAGTTTTGCAGTTTTGCATGCCCCTCAGCTTAAATCATGGAATATCATGGAGAGTTTTGTGAAATTGTAGTGGCCAGAGTAGGGTCAAGTTCAATTGACAAGTCTTGTCATGAACCAATGTTGAGCTTCCTGTTTGAGCGCTTTCCAACTATTGCATCCAAAAAGGATTGAGAAGGATTCATAGTGAAATTCACACGGTGTTGGAGAGAAGTATTGAAAAATAAACGTGTTTCTCCCATTCCAAACTGTGCAGACTAGTCGAAATAACCAGTAGCAGGCTTTGCAATGGGCATGCGTTCGCACAACCGCACAACTATTGAAGACTCCCAGAGTCTCTCCGATCTAAAGCGCTTTGTTGTTGCAAAAATTAGCTGCTCACTCTAGCAGATCCCCATTGCTGAGGTAATTTCCAACGGTTCTTCAGCGGAACCGCTTGATAAACTCCCGGTAGCACACAGAGATATGCAGGGGTTCGGCATCCATAGGGAACCTCCTTTTATGTTTTTTGTGATCATCATATCTAATGAATCTAATGACTGTAATGGCAGGACTTCTTGATAGTTCTGCAAAGGTATCGGTCGCAAGATTGTTTCAAAATGATGATCAATTGTTGAACAGAAATATTCTTCTGTAGCATATCCGTTATCCATCGTGTCTCAAAGCTCCATTCTTGAAGGAATGTAGCACTAGAGAGCTGGCATCATGTGCAGCAGGTATCCGGGTGGCCGCGACCACTCTCCCATAGGGAGGCAGGTGGAATGCCTGGCTCCGTTGTGGTGTTCTTGACATTGTGTTCCCGATCGCTCTGAACATCGCTACCGTCTGAAAATTGTTATGGGCTCTGTGTCATGCTCAAGACTTTACTTTGGCTCTTCAGAATTTCAACTGCAACGTTTATACAGCATGATGTGGTGGGCAGCTCTGCCGTGAGATGATAAACTCACTTGCAAGCACATCAAACTCAAGGCCTGTCCTTTCTAGTACTTTGTAGCTATCCTTTCTTGCCGTTCGTTTCATGTTGACGAGGCGAACTTTGGCGTGTCCAGATTCTCCAGATCTTCTCACATGGATTCCCATGCGGCAGCTGCCAAAGACTTGCAGGTGCTGCATGACAAGTTCCTTGGACAAGTTCCTGGGGTATTTGTATGTATTTGTATGCTTGCTCTCGATGTGGGACCCCGGTTTGGAAAACACTTGGGAGCAATCCCCAAATGACTGGTGGACCACCTCTCGAAATGCATCTCAAACACACTTTAAATTAGATAGTCTGGGAAGTCAGTGTTCCTTTGCCCCCATGCATGCAAGAATGTGCTTGCACACCTACGGCTCATTCATGCTCACTCTGGCTCGCATGCTGTAGTCCGGGATTTCAGTACATGTGTAATTAAGTCCTTTCTTCGGAGTTTTGAAATCTGATAGTTTGCCCTTTCTGATTGGTTGTTGGTTTGCAAACATCTGTAAGCCCTGGGTGACTCAGAAAAGGCCAGCACCCATGTAAAGCAATGACTTTGATTTCTTACCTTAGAGTGGCTGGAATACTTTGATTTCGTTTCCGTTTTCATTTCCCAAACAACCAAATAAACAATGCAAACGCCGGCTCTTTTTTCTCGGGGGCAACTTGCATTTTCTCCGTGCACCGTGCAAGCTGTGTGCTATTTTTTTGCCTTGATTGAATTTGTTTGAGTTTTTTTTTGTATTTCATCATGCTCCTATCCCCTCCTATTCCTTGTGTTTTCCTTGTTTGAGCTCGTGACATTGTTATTCTTGTATGTTGTTGTGGAGCTTCATGTTGAGAAGCACAATTCTAAATCCAAATCCGAAATTATCAGAAATCCTTCCGATCGCTGGCGTTTTCGGGTCTGTTTGAACAGTTTTAGGATGATGCAATTAGTTCAAGACCCGGTTGCTGTCCAGGTCCGATTTCTTTCCATATCATTCCTGAACATTTGAGTATCAGTCTTTAAGTCCAACCGCATTCAAACACTTTCATGGACATGTTTATTTCCGGTCGGGCCGGTCGGGTCAGTTTGCAAATGCAGGCCATTCGGTCGCCAGGTTTTTTCGTTTGCTGTGTCCGATAATGTGCCTGGTTGCCCGAGGCAAGATCAACTCTTGGCTGAGCTTGGGGAGGTTAAATCCCTTATTGTGCGCCGAGATATCGACATGGAGGCATGGCAGAGCACAAGTCCAACGAGCGGATGAGACAGCATGAAACATTCAATTTTTTTTGGGGGTTTTAATTGGAGCACTTTTTCATCCTTCGTTTTCTGCTTGCATTTGTGTACAATCCATCCAACACAGCTCATGGGCAAACCGCAGCCCAAAGTCCACAAGCCACTCACACTCTACGCTGCTGACTACCTGAAGGCACATGTGCTGGCTTAGCGTGCTGTCCTGCTGTCACTCCTAGCCATCTCTGGCCATGCTTTCACCTGCATGCATACCCCGACAGCCACCAAGCGTAGATTTTTATGATTCTTGGCATGAAGGTTTCTCTACCCCTCGGCTTTCCAATATTTTTGCCTGCTGGCTTTCAATCCCCTCCCCTGGCCTCAAATTTCTATAGAGCTATGCGTGACTATGCATGCATGGCACATGTATGGTGACTCAAACTACGTGTGAAGTTAATGTGTACTGTATGTGCATATCATCGTACCGGAATATGCATTGATTGTGTGTGTGCATGTGCACATATTAACGTCCACATGTGTTTGTATATGTGCAAATCTAGAGGTAGCCTGTGCATAGATGCTTCGTATGATTTCGTATGCATTTGTGTGTGAGCATGTTCCCAAAATAGTGGCAGCTACAGGCATATGCGTTTGTGTTCGATCCTGTTCATAGCTAGGCATGTGAATTGACCAAATAATGGCTATGTGTCCATGATGTGCGCCAAGTGCACCCTGTGCACATGTCTTTGTGCATTGTAAATATCAGTATTAGTATGCTTGTGCACTGCGCATGTGTCCTTGCAAGCGCACTCCACTGTTTGCATGCACACGTGACTATGAGTGTGTGAGCGCGCGCAAGAAAGTCAGTAATTTATTGCGAGTTTATTGTCATTTTTCTGCAGGGGGATGCCTGCCATGCGTAATGAACGGACTGATGTTGTAGCACTCACGTCTTCACGCTGCACCAAGGGAAAGCATCCCCCTTTGAATAACCACTATAGAATGCATGAACTTGTGCTACCTTTAAACCAGAATTTTGCTACCAAAAAAGTAGCAAAAAGTGATCCTGCACCGAACAATGTGTAGTGCCCCCCTGGAAAAACATCGTGTAGCAGTCTGAAATCTCTCCAAAAATGATGACATGAAAAACAGAGGAGCATTTTGTAGCGGAGGAGATCTTCTCATCAAGCCATCACATGAAAATCAAGAAACATTTTGTAGGATAGGAGGGGTTTCAATTTCCTCTACAAATTGGTGTGGAGGAACAACTTGCTGTTGGATGATCTTTTCTTGTATGTCAGAAGGGCCGTGCAAGTTGCCATCGAGCTTCGAGCTATCTGGCACTGGGGGCGGATGGGTGCACTTGGATGTTTTCAAGATTGCCAGTTGCTTTCGATTTAATGACTCGATCTTGGCGGCTTTTCAATGGTGACAGGACTTACGCTGGGAGTTTCCTACGCTCTGAATCCATTGAAAAGCCGTTGAGATATTTGCACACTGGTAATCATGAAAAACAAGTGACGGGAGTTGCAGCTTCATGCAAGAATTTGGTAGGAAATGCATTTTGTAGTGACAGTGAGGCGGGCCTCACCATTTTGTAGCGTTCATTAACCGACAGCATCGGGAAACACTTGGCACATGTCCCTTTGGAACGCTGGTCCTTTTGCTTTAGTTCCCTTGATTCCCTTGTGTTCTTTAATTCCTTTTGAATTACATTCAATTTCGGTGCTTTGCTTTGCATTGCTGTTGGTGTCTTGTAGCTTCTAGTGCAGTTTAAATCTAATTTTGGTGTCTTGGAGAGCTTTGCTGTTGGCGTCTTGCTTTGCGTCTTTGTTGTGCTGTGCTCCTAATTTGACACTACTTCACACAAAATAACATTAATTGACGCTACTTGACACTAATTTCAGACTAATTGCCGTTAGAAATTACGCAAACTAGCGGGTAAAGGGCGCTACCTGACACTCATATTATGCCATGTTTTGCTGGGAACAAGTGACAGGAGTTGCAACCTGATGCAAGAGTTGGGTACGAAAAACATTTTGTACGGCTGATGCTTGTATTAAGAAATACATATTTTTGGATTAGAGTCTGAAAAAATTCTTAATCCACACCCTGTGATTAAGAAATATGTGCCCCGAAATAGACTCTAATCTGGATTTCTTAATTCGGTCATTGGAAATAGTCGGTGGTGGGGGTGAGCCGCTAATAGGATTCTCTGTGCAAATTGGGATCTGAAACTGGTCTGAAATTCCTTGAAACATCAGCCAAACATAGGCCTTAACTGCAAATGAATGGATGGGCAGGACCCAATATAGGAGGTTGTGACCTG
>VSDK01028384.1:393991-440306 GCA_009767595.1 Symbiodinium kawagutii
GCTGAACCTAACCCAAAAAAAACACAAATAGCTTCAATAGCTCTACAGGCAGCAGTTGAGCTTCAATAATTTCATACTCTCCCAGTTGCTGTTTTTGTGGCGGAGAGGCGTTGGAATATGGAGTGAATCACCCCGAAAAAGAATAAAAAGCGATGTTACAGCTATTGTGCTCAGCGGCAGGCATCTATACCATCGAAGACTTGCGAGCAAAAGGGTTGGAAGAGAATCTTTGTCGCATTATTTGTGTCCACAAGTCACGCGGTTGAAAGCGAGAACAGACACTAAATCTAAAGATCATACAGGCGCACAATGGCACACAGTCTTCAGTTACTTCAGTCCATGGTGAATTTGCATGGGATTCAGTCATTCCATGTTTTCCCTAGTCCTTCAGTTCAGGCTCTCCACTGCTCGTCCTGCCTCTTGCCCAGGGACTTTGGCTGGTGCCCATATTATGCAGCTCGACGTCTTATTCATGCAGCGAGCGTGGTCGTGCTCAACTACCAGCAGCCTGGCCTGAGAATATGCATGTTGCTGGGAAGGACTTGTTGGGTGTGGCTACCTCATGCAGTTCCTGCATGCCACAATCTTGAAGAATATGACCAGGCATCAACTTCAAACAAATGCAATCACGCTCTTGCAGAATTGTGTTAGTGCATTATGTTGGCCCAGTGTGTACACATGCTTTGACGGCGTATGTGCGGTACAATGTGTTAGTTTGTTGGATTTTATTTTGGCTGTGTTTTGGTTGTTGTTGTTCTGCATTGCATCGTTATATAGGTGAACTATATATTGCATACATTGCATACTGTACACTGTATACTATATTGTGTAATTATGCTATATTGTTCATTATTGTTCTGTTATGTTCTGTTCTACTCGATTTGTCCCAGAAACTGAGCATGCCTCGCCAGAGCTCTTGCCAGGTACGTCCTGGATCCAAAGGTTTCGCTGGCATCTTCTTTGGGTGGAGCTCCAAGCCTACCTGGTGCAATGCGGCGTCAAGGCTGGAACGATCAAAAGGTAACAGTGGGCTTCCCTGAAACTCAAAACATAACCAAAGTGACCAAAGAAACACATTCTGCTTGGCAAATCACCTTCTTGTGCTGCTGCAGCTTGGCAATTAGCGGGTCGGGAGTGACCATGGAAGAATAAGAGGCTATGAAAGAGTAGTACTCGCCACAGCTGATGGAATCCCGGGAAGCAGACTCGAGTCGAGTCAGAGAGTTTGACGAGGTCCAGTCAGCGCAACTGAACCCAGCATCGTGGTCTTTGATGAGGCCAGGGATAGTTCATGACAACAACATACAACGACTGACTTATAGTTATAGTTATATACAGTTATGATTATATAGATTTTGATGGCTTTTTCATGCTTCTCCCCACGCTTTGGGATTGTCTCAGGGATACTTGAAGTATCTTGACGTTATGAGCCTGGGTAATTACTCACAAGCGTAAACACGAACGGTAGTTGTAACCAGCAGAGGCATTTGCTCGGCAAACAATGGGCAGCATGCGAGAGACCATGGTACTCGTAAATGAAATTAAATGAATGTCAACGATAGACGATGATAGCTATGATAGTACTCGCAGCACCTCTCAGCTTTTGGGCTCTTCGCATCTTTGCTGCCATGGCGAGCAATGCTAATGTGACACCGGTGAATGTGAGCATCAAGAAGATATCAGGCGAAGTGCACACATTTACTGCAGATGTAGGGGAGACAGTGGGCGAACTGAAGGCGGGCTTGCTGAACAAACGCGCAACTTTTCCACGTATTTAATACCTTACTAGCCTGTGTAGAGACGAAGCCAGGATTCGCAACGGTAGTGGAAAACCAAGACTCTTCATGCGAACATGCTGGTAGTTGCAAGCCTGTCATAGCCATTGGGCCATATTGGGCCTAATTCACTTCTTGTGTTGTGATCATTTTGTGGTTCTTGGATGCCGTATCTGATCGTTTCTGTGCTTGGAATGGTGCTGATTTAGTGACCAGGTCCGCCTCGCTGACCAGCTCTCAGCCCCTGTGATGTGCCAGCGTTGGTTGCTGGAGACTCCATCGGCAGCCAATGAGCACTTGCTCCGCTGCATTTTCACAAGGCAGGCCGTCGCTCCAAAGATTCTACAGCCAAGGTCACACAATCGCACGAAGCTTCTTCCATGTTTCCACATGTTTCTCACATACTGTACCAGCCGATGAAAATTGTAATAATTGTAGTAGGTGGTCTTCCAAAGGGCCTGAAATTCAGAGAGAGAGAGAGAGAGACAGACAGAAAGAAAGAATAAAGAAAGAAAAAAGAAAGAAAGAACAGAGATAGAAAAAACGAAAGAAAGACAAGAAAAGAAAGATGGGATGGAAGGAAGGAAGAAGACATGCAGAAAACACAGGTAAAGAAAGAAAAGCAAAAACGCAATCAAAGACGCAGAGGCACAGACAGAGGCTAGGGAGACACGGAGGGAGACACAGAGGGAGACAGCCAGAGACACAGCAGGAGAGACGCAGAAACCATCAGAAACTGTTTCTGATGCACAGCAAAAGATGAACAAAAAAAGACATAAAGAGTCTGAGTGGGAAATCTGCATGGCGTAATTCCCGTGACCTCCCAGGTCGCGGATGTTCTGCATAGTGTTGGATACTTCTTACGTTTCTGGCGTCAGCAGATGTTTGCATAGATCCTTTAATTTGCAGTCTGTATGCTTACATGTCCTTCCGTGCAGTCTTGCCGGTGATTGACCTGCTTGACAGTTGTAGTTAGGGCGTCCCAATGGGACGACTGATGACAGTCATGCCCACCAGAGAGAGAGAGAGACAAAGAAACAAAGGAAGTAACGAAAACAGAAAGGAGGACCAGAAGTTGAACAAGGAAAAAAACAGGCAAGAAGGCAAGCAAGAAAGACGATGGGACCAACCAACTGCTAGAAAAATAGTTTGCACAAGCAGTGTCTTCCATGTTCCTCCCGCGGGTCGTCGGCTCAGCAATTTTGACAATTGTGGCTGCACTACCTTCAGCCACTTTTCACTGCCCAAAAAACATGGCGGTTTGCTTAGTTGCGCTCGTGGGCGTTTTGGCAGCAGTGCCAGCGGCGGCATCCTCATGCAGTGACAGCGATGTCCAGATTTGGTCGCAGAAAGGCTCCGCAGGCTTCTCCGGAGACATGGAGACTCGCTTGTAATTCACAGCTTTTGGGCCTTAGTCACGGCTCTTGGGCCTAAGCGGGGCTGCATCCTTGATCGTTGTTGCATGTTTTCAACATGGCCAGTTCGATCAGACGCACAGACACATACTCACCGTCTCTCTCTCTCTCTCTGTTTGTTTATGTGTGTTTCCTTTTTTCTCAGCATTCTTGGGATGTATAAAGGTGTGTTCTTACGTTTTTTATTTTGATATTTGCGTTGTTGTACATTGTTTCTTGCAGTGCAGGGAAGTCAGACGGCGCGTTTATTGATGTTTATTTTATCATATTTTATCTTTTTTGTGCATAATGCAGCATGAGTGCAGCAAGGATTGCAGTGCAGCATGTAGTACATGCATAATCACATATAATCAATATTATAACCACACACATCACATGGACATTCATGTGTAATCACGTGTGCATATTGACTTTACATCTACATCTACAACTATATGATCTACATGCACACATGATATTGCTTTTTTTTGATATATCTTGCACATATGCCCGTGCATTCAATACAATGGCTTCAGAGCGTGTGGAGGACCCAGTACTTCCCAATCACCTTTCAGTGTCTTTGGGTGGCCATGCCGCTAAGGAGGCGTGCGGCAGACAATGCGCTTTGTCGTCGACTGAATGTGCCAGCGAGTGCGTGCAGAAAAAGGAAGGCTACACTTCGACCTGTGCCAGCTGCTTTGGCGACGTCTTCGGTTGCACTAGAGACCACTGCAAGCTGAAGTGCATTGGTGCCTTGGCAGCACCGTTGCGAGCTACAGATCTCGGAGATTTGGACTTTCGTAAGATTTGGAATATTATATATATTATATATAGTTTTCGATGTTTGAATCTTCCCATTGTTTGTTTGTGCTTTCATTCAGATGTAAATTCCTCGGCAACAAAAGAAAGCACCATTGATGCGCTGAAAATCGAACAGAAGAGCTTGGACATGGCATCTATAATTGGTCAAAAAGATATGCGTAACCGATAGGGGACCGCAGAGGGTAATACCGATACCTCCCATACCTGCGCAAACCAAAGGGTATCACCATAAGATTGGATGTCCACAATTCCTATGTGTATTTAGAATTTAGAATGATCCATTGTGGCGTCTTTTTGGACCAAGCGCACTATGCTAAAGATATGCTAAAGGATCTAAAGGCCAGGGATGCTGAAAATCTGCATCCAAAACCTGTAGACTGCAGGTGGGCAGACTCCAGAATGCAAAGAATGCGTGAAGGATGCCGGATGCGTTGCCACCTTCACCACATGCAGTGGGTTCACTCCACCGAGCACAGTTGCGCTCGATTCCGACTGCACTGGTGCGGCAGATCCCCACGTGAATGTTTGCTATCAGGGTTCAGCCAAGAAGTTGGAGTATCTGGGCAGCAAGGCAAAGGAAGGCAGCCTTTTTATCACAGAGACGAACCTAAAAACTAAAGGGCATATGTTGTCATAAGATGTAAAAATGATTGAACACATTGAGAGAGTTCAACGGGCCAGAGGACGACTAAGACTAAAAACCAGACAGACCACAAAGCAATGAAGAGACACTCAACCAGAGGGAATAAAATTGAAAAACGGTGAAGAGATAGGGGGATGAGAGGGAGACACAAAGTGCACTTCTTCTGCTTACTTTGATCTGACAATGTGACTGCTCTTGCGATCACTAGCTTTCGCTGCCCTTCCTGCCTAAGGTTCAAGGAGACTGTCAATGTGAAAGTCGACTCCTTCAAAAACGGTCAGGGCACCATGGATTTGCGTGGCTCCGGTGCCAAATCAATCTCTTGCATAGGCAAGGCTTTCACCAAGAACGGGCAAGAAATCTCCACAGATCTCAGTGACTGCAGCCCTGCTTTGCTGAAACTCTCGGACGTGAAGTACTGCTCTGATCAAGACGTAGTCAGAGTGACAGCCAGTGTGGCAGGCTTTCACGAATATCTTTCTTTGAGCAAAGTTGCATGTGAGGCAGAGATTGTCGTGTAAAACTAGAGCCAGTCCACAGCCACGAACTCTGGACACGGCTCAGATGAATGTTTAGCTGTCCTTGGACCGTTTGAAGTTTAAACATTGATGATGATTGATGGTTCTGGGGCATGTGGTGTTGATATTTGATCCACTTTCGGTCCAAAGCTGCCGTCGGTGCATTTGGCATCATTGCAGCAATGCGCGAAAAAAATGGAAACCTGCTCGTTTCAATTTTTCGGACGGCTTGATTTTCATGATTGTATATAGATTCATTGAACTCAAATTCCAACGCTTTTGCGGGATTGGCCTGATTCATCGTTGCATACCATAGCGCTTCCATTTTTTGCCAAAGATGTTTTTGGCACGCACGCTGATGCTTGTCATTTTGTCCTTCATGATTACCAAGGGAATTACAGAAATGGAATGATTGGCGCTTGTGACTTTGGTTTGCCCTGCATGGTCCCAGGATGGAGCACCTTGTTTCTTCCATTGAGCGTCCACAACTTAACGAATTGATGGCCATTCACAGGCCACCAGAGATTTTGGAGGCAGAGAGGGTAGACGGGGCCTGAGGGATCACGGAATAGGACCTAATACACCCTTCAATTCCCAATCAACATTTTTCAATACCTAGAATCACAGGAACCGCTTCGGCTTTCAACTCATGTCAGGACTCCTAAACTTCTTAGATCTAATCATGCTACATGTCTTTTCAGCGCTGGTTTGCAGTGGTGGGTTTTTCATGTTTTTTCCGATTGCAGCCTTTTCCTCAACACAGCCTGCACAGCAGGCATGTTTCGATGTGGTCATCGAGTTGGTCAGCAGCAAAGAGTCAGGGCTGGAGGAGGAGATCAAGCGGCTTCGACGATGTAAAGATGACAAGTGGCGAGCAATGACCGCCATCGTATCTGGCAAAGCAAACCAGTTCATGAGAGCCCTGGAGTCTTTCCCTGACGATGTTAGCAATGAGAGAATCAGACTGCCAGCTGTCAAGTCTGCGCAAGAAAAAATGCAAGAGCTGGGCTGCTTGGCCTAAGTTTCAGGTATATGTTTCGCATCGTCTCACAATTGGTGCCGCATGGTGCCACATGGTGCTACTTGTTTTGAATAGATTTTTCAGTATTTCCTCCTTACCGTGTAAGCTTATTGATACCACTCCTTTGCGAGGGCTAGGCTGTACAACATGTGAAAGCGCAACATTGCACACCTGCGAGCACGCAAGAACATGTAAGATGATAATGCTTTAATAGCTGGTAAATGTTGTAAAATAATATTCTGATATCATTTGATAGCATGTATCGATTGGGAAAGGATTGCTTCCCAGGAAATAAGCTTCTGCCAGCACGTATGCGGCGGGTGAGCAGTGTGGCAACTTGTCAGGAACAGCCTGGTGAAATTATGTGAAATTTGAAACGGAAGTGTAGCAGGGGCTATGTTCATGTTAGGGGGCCCATGGGTTTTGTATGGAGCACATGGCTGAGCACAAGGGGAACTTGGTAAAGGCGGGCGGGCAGGTCATGGGTCAGTCGGGATCGGGAGAGAGTCTCTTTGCAGAATGTATTTTGCTGAAGATGTACTCCTGTTGGTCTCCAGCCTAGGGAGAGATCCTTAGCAGCTGGGCCAAACTGGCGTTGAAGTACTTCGATATCCGGCGAGGATTTTGTGGCATGCTGGAGCTTGAGGATTGCATTCATCTTGCGGGCTGCCAAGGCCCTGCCTGCGCAATGGGCACTTGAGCACCGCCTTTGGCATCCAGTCTTGGGAGATATATAGTTTGTGCCGCTATTCTTGCTACCTTCGTAGGCTATGTCCATTCGCAGTAGGCCGTAGGCTTTCGATGGCATCTTCAAACTAAATGATGTTTTCATATTGTTAAGCTCCCTACTCCAATTCATGATTTTGCATGCAGAGCTGACGCTGGTTGTGGATTGCTTACTGTACAGGTTGGTGGTGTGGTGTCATTTGCTTTTCTGGATGGAAGGGGTGAGGACTTACAGTCGTTTAGAGTGTTCAGTTTCGGCGGCAATATATGCATGAGAATGAGATATGTTCTAGACGCCTCCTGTAGCCTAGAAATGGAAGGAGCTGCATGTTTGCCAAGATTTGAGGAATGAATCGGTGACACATTTCAAAATTGACCTTGGCACTTCTACAGTAAGACTTTTTCTACAGACATGCACAGGTTAATCCAGGGTATCATGGTGGGTTCCTACAGTTGGTATCAAGGTACAAAGGCATTTGTCTTTGTTGAGAGGAGCAAAATGTCATGAAACATGGATGCTAATTGCTGAAGCCAGGTTTTTGTTGGTGTTTTCAATCACGTTGAAACATTTTGAGACCGTGGGTTGCCAGGTGAAGGGGAGGAGCTATGTCTCTCATTAGTGGTTGACCTGGAGCCAGCCATCAGCCACCTGAGTTTCTCCATACAACTGGAGAAGGAGCTGGAGGCCACAGAGGGCCCGCCAAAGCGTCTCCAAGAGCTGAGTTGCGGGCAAACGGAGCATGGATGTGGGAGATTTGGAGCTATTTGGAGGAAATTTCAATGAATTTCATCCAATTTCACCGTAGAAATCCGTAGAATTGGTTGTACAAAATGGACATTTCGGGTGTGGATGCGTGACCTGACAGGCTGTGGCAGCCTTGAAGGTGGTGGGCCACTCAGACCCCGAACGCAGCATCAGACTTCTGGCGCCGCGGATCTTTGATGGAGATTTGGGTCCTGCAGCAGCAGAAGCGGCTGGTGCCATCTGCAAACGAAATGAAGGATCAGAGATGCCCGAGCTGCTGATGAAGGATCCCGAATCCCTTTGACTAAGTCAAAACTTAGTTCGCTGTTTTCCGCACACATGGTGTCAATCTGATTTCAACAAGTCATGGCGTTGGGTCAGGTTTGCAAGAAAGCCACGCCAAGGGCGCTATGACATACGCTTTGCTTTTGGGAAACATGTGGAAGGGCTCGGGCTCATTTCAATGCATTTCAATCATTTAAATTCAGTCGCACAGGCCCGCAAGCATTCCCTATTGCAGGAGCTTCAAGATTTTTTGGATGCTGGATTGCGCAGACCTTTCCGAGCACTCATTGAAGTGCTGGACCAAGTTGTTCCCCAAGGGAACTTGAAGGTCTGTGAGTGGATGGTTCTGATCCTGCAAAAAGGTGTGCAGGAAGAGCAAGAAATCGCCTTGGCTCGTGTCCGGGATTTGCAGCAAAATTGGGACAGGAGTGCCGCTGTTGATTTGATTTTAGACAGGCTATTTAGCTTGAAGGATCCGCGCAAGTGGAACGACACCTGTGAAAGCGGGGAGGAGTTTCTGATGAAAGCGCTTGCAGGCGCAGCTTGGCAAGACCATGGTGGAACAACCTTCTTGGGTTCCGCAGGGATTTTCTGACTTAAATATATTGTACGCAGGCACATAGTGCTTGAAGCATGATAGATGGTGATGGATGCATGACAAGTAACAAGACAAGGATGCTCGTGAGCATTAGAAGCAAGCTTTGTGAGATGTTCATCGGCCGTATGTCGTCCTAAAGCGCTCGCGCAAAGACCGTAAACTTGTCAAAAAGATAGACCCACTTTTGGGGTCAAAATGCGGACCCAAAAATTGGGTCAATCCTTTGATAATTAAACACACATTTTGCTTCCAAGAACCCACGAGCATCCTTGTCTTGTTGCTTGTCATTCATCCATCGCCATCTATCATGCTTTCACCCATATGTGCTTGCGCACAGCACCATCATTAATTAATCACTATTTAGATTGTCCGAAATTGGGGTTGTGAATAGTGCCCCTGCTATATCATTATGGGAATCTGATTTTGTCATGGTCAAATTTGATCTTGTTTTTCTTTCTGATGGTTAGCTGATGTACTTCGAGGCAGTGCTCTGACCAAAGGTTGGGGTTCTTTCCTGTTGCAGATGGATTCTGAAGGAGGGCGGGCGCGTGCAACTGCAGATGTTGAACATAGGAAGCGATTGATGACTGAGGTTTGCAAGCAAGAGATTGACATGGTCCGCGGCACCTTAATGGAAATGTTGAAGGACGAAGACAGCCGAAAGGTCGCCCGAGCTGCAAGAACTGTAGCAGCAGTTGGAGCGGATGAAGAGTTGCTCCAGGTGGGTCCCTGACATTTACTGGGGGCGCAGGGCCTTTTCGCTCTCCAAGGTTTGTTTGAACTTGAAAAACACTTCCTACGATTTCCTACGTCTTGAGGGACTGACACCTGGTGCACTGATGTGCACTGAGGGGAAAGAGATTGAATGATGATTACTGTACTTCGCAGAGTTTGTTTCAATTCGCCATCTAATGGGTTGCAATTTGATTGTTTTCAAAGAGTTGCGCGATTAGATAGCTCGCTTTTTGAGTCATACGACTTCATTTCGACAGGCGGTCCTTGCGACTTTGGAAGTGGAAACCACCAAAGGGACAACGTGGGCAGTGCTTGAAATCTGCATCAGCTTGGACAAAATCTCTCCGAACACCAAGAAACAGGCGTGGAGTCCACCTGGAGGTTTGACATGTCGACTCTGAGAGCCAAGGCTCCCTTCTACCATTTGCTACTTGTATTACTTGTACAACTTGAAGATATTCTGGTGCCAAAATTTTATGCCAGGCCCCAGGCTTCCTCTCTCATGGGGTGCCAGAGCAACACATCCCAAATCTCGCGAAATCGTGTTATATCGTGTTGACTGGTTGTTTCTCAACCAGTTCTGGAATCTTTTCTAGCGCATGTGAGCACATGTGCGTATGGAATCGTATGGATTCAATTTTTGTTTGTTGGGACAAATGTTATCTAAGATATTCTAAGATGTGCTTCCCTAGCTGCTTTTAGAAGAGCATGGTTCTTGAGGCAAACCGCAGTGATCACTGTAGTGTGGTGATGTTCCAGTTTTGACATGTTTTGACAGTTCTAGCAAATTTCAAACACACATGATAGACGGCCTGTCAGTTCAAAGGGTCTTCTACTCACTTTTTCTTGTATTGTTGTTACAATGGTTTTGCTGGTCGAACAATCCGCTATTTGATTAATTCCTGGCTACTGCTACAACAGTACGCAACATTGTGCCCCAGAAAAGTGATGTGCTTGAGAATTCCTCATGTTTGCTCTGGGGGGAACTTCTCCTTTGAATTCCTTAGTTGCAGAGGTCTGTGAGGCTTTGCTACGCGAGCTTCGCCTGAAACGCCTCCGCAATTGCGAGGAGGGTGGGGGCTCCATTTCTGCTCGGATTTTTTGTGGGTGAAAGTGTGAGCAATATACGGTTGATTGCTACTCAAGCATATGTGCTGATATTTCTTGAGAACGCCTGGTATTCCATTCCTCTTTTTGTTTTCTAGGCGGCTTTGTGAGATAAAATGGCAATGTACCAAAAATGTCGCATTCCCTGTGGCGTGCTGAATTTATCTTTGATCCGGCTGACAGGAAGTGCTCGTGGCGATATATCAATGCCTGCCGTTGGATGGCGTGCTGGAATTCCTTAGAAGTTTCTTAGTGGAATTCTGGAGCCGAGGTCAAAGCTTACTACAGAATGCTGTTGCAAATTTTGCCAAACAATGTGGAGGTTTTGCCCAGCATTCTGCATCAGTGTGTAATGTGTCGTTATGATTTGTTGTGATTTGTGTAGCTAAGCAGTTCATGTAGAAAAAACCTTAATTGCATGCAAGCGAACAATGCTCCCTATTTGTATGTATAATGAGGCCTTTTATGTTTCTTAGAAGTATTCATTTTTATCTTTTTGAAATCTAAATCCGAACGAATTCCCCAAAAAACTGCTTTTAAGCCTCACAGTTTTGATGTGTGTAAGAGACCTTTTAGATTTGTTGGCGTCGCCTGAGGGCCCTGTGAATATTCTTCAAGAATTTTTGCAACGGTGTTCGGTGGTAGATTCTGGATTGTATAGAGCTGAGACTTTGGGAAGTTGAGCCTTAGAAGGAATCAAGAGCAGTAGTGCCCGTCTGCCTCTCTCCTCAGCCAGCAGCTGCAATATTTCCTCGTAATGTATCTGATTCGATTCCCCTTCATGTACTACAAGGAAGTCATAGAAGCCGTACCAGAAACTTGCAGAACTGAGATGGGCCATGGAGAATACCCTAATAGAAAGCACTACCTGATGTTGAAAGCATCGCGGCTTTGTTCACCCACCAGCCAGGGTTGGTGAATAATAGTGAATATATACTTTGTGATCCAGCCATTTACTCATTGAATCTCATTGATTTAGGCTTCATTAGATTGCAGCCATAGAAGATGCTCTTCTGTGAGGCTACCTGAAGTTGAAGCATGCCAACCGCATCCGCAAAGAGGAAGGCGTCAAGCCACTCCTGGAAGCAGCAGAGATTGCCGAGTTTTATATCAAGACGTCCAACTCGCCAGAGGCCAAAGAGCTTCTGGGCAAAAGGTGGAAGATATCAAAAAGGCATTGTAATTTTCATTTAATTTGCCATGCAATGCTTGCATGTCACAAGTTGCCTTACAGAACTACCGCAAAAAGCACCGCTCAAGGAACAGCAAAGCCTATCAGAATCACCGACAGCAACACCATCATCACTATTGCCGTCCCTGGTTACAATTTTCATCATTCAGTAGAATCGTAGAAACTGAAACCTGCTGCCCCAAGCCCTGACCCTGCCGTGAGCCCTGAACCCTGAACCCGCCGTGGGCGAACCACATGCTTTGGGCGAAAAGGTGTCTTCGAACCCAGGGTAGAATCGCACAACATTGCCTATACATTTTCTTCTATTGGTGTTTTTTTGCCAATGCGTTTTAATACGGCACAGTTCAGGGTTATTGCGGCTCTGCAAGTACAAAGGGGCAAGATTTATCAAGATTTCTGTACCTTATCCTGTTACTTGTGGCTTGGCTTGAAGGCATCATCATGTTGTGCCCCTCCCATCGATGCTGGTCTGTTTGAATATCCTGGTCGCGCAGGGCTCACCTCGGCCAGTCATCCAACCATGTCATGCTCGGATTTCACAGATTTGGTGCTTTCTTGGCAGGGTTGTTACACGTTTCACCAGTGTTGAGTTGAGGTCCCACTCATGTTTTGCCAGTGTCAGGATCATTCACGGAATGTCCTGCTGAATGTCTTGTTTGAGGTGGGGTCCAATTCATGATTTAGTAATAATTGGTACAAATCTAGTCATTTGCCTTTGCCTCCTTTCGGGCAGAAGGGCTTGTTCTTGGCATTGTTTCCCTAATGTTTATGCCAGTGGACCGTCCAGCATCAATGTGGCGCGCCAATAACAATCTGTGTTAGGTAGCGGGATCATCAAGCTATGGACGGTTCATGCGCTAAGATTCAGTGTGAGGAAGAGGACGTTTGAGCAAGAGTACAGTATATTATTTCATATTTGTTGATTCTAAGTGGAATGTTTGCTAGCTAAGTTTTGATAACATGGAAAGTCAAGTGCACGTTTCTTGATACTTTGACCTTGCTTCACTCCTTGGTGCTTGCCATATTGCATTATATTTGCAATATGGTTATGCAAAAGGTCCCTGTATGTTCGCGACAAAGCTGTGAAAGAAGTTCCATCGGGCTCCAGTGCAGGTAGCTGATGAGGTTCCAGACGGTTCCGGGGCAGAAACCTGGTGAGGTTCTGGAGGGATGCGGTGCAGATATGTGGTGAGGTTCAGGAGGGTTCCGGACAAGGTAGCCGATGAAATTCCAGAGGGTTCCGGTGCAGAAACCTGGCGAGTTTGCCAAGGGTCCCGGTGCAGATGCCTGGTGAGGTTCTGGAGGTTTCCGGTCCAGGGTTCCAGGATTCCAGTGGGGTTCCGGTGCAGATCCTGGTGAGGTTCTGGAGGGTTCCGGTGCGGAGACTTTGTGACTTTCTAGTGCAGATACCTGGTGAGGTTCCGGTTCCGGTCCAGAGACTCTGTGATTTTCGGAGGCTTTAGTGCAAATGCTTTGTGAAGTTCCAATGGGTTCCGATTTTTCCCCGACAGCAAAACATTGTTTGCTATGGGGTCTTCAGCCCAGATTGGCTCCCGTTCGATCCGTTGCAACTTCCAGATTGAGTTCCGGCACGTTCGCAGCATCCACCTTAGATTCTGCAGGATTCCAGTGCAGATCCACGTCAGTTTCTGGAAAACTCTGGCAGGTTCTGCTTCAGCATCGTTCGGCTAGGTCTCGGTGCAGTATCCAGGTTGGGTTCGGCGGGGTTTCGGTGCAGCATCCACATCGGGTTCAGGTGCAGCATTCACGTCGGGTTCCGGAAGTTTCCGGTGCAGCATCTAGATTGAGCTCCATGAATCGAAGATGGGTCAGGTGCAATATTGAGACATGGGCAGTGTGGAAGACCACCTCTTTTTTCCACAACATGGGTATCCTCAACTGACCACAAAGTATCATTTTAGCAGGTCAGGTCAACCATCAATAAATCCGAAAGGAGGTACATGCTTCACTCAGCCTCCGCATACAAACTGTCACGCTGTTGGGGAAAGCACTTGAGTCTATTTCATTTGCGCACATGGCCATTGGGATGAAGGAATTTCATCCGCAATCAAATTAGATTGCAAGGGATCATGCCAAGGCCTTGTTAAGTCGTTAGCCACTGGCGAATCGAGAAGAAACTGAGGCTCAAGTCTGTGGTCAAGACTGCTTTGGCGCAGGGCGTTGCAGATGGCGATAAGAAATGCAGCGAAGTCTTGCCAAAAATCGTCGACTTTGAGGGTGAAGGCAGGAGATGGCGAGAATTGTAGTGCAGGGAATTGTAGACAGGAAGTAGGGGGAGAGAGAGAGAGGCAGATAAGGGCAGGGAGTGCATGAGAGTGCTGCGCAGTCAATAGAGAGTCATCCCTCATCATTTGTATTTATCAATCATGTTCCTCAATCTCATCCTTGACGGGATCGTATCAGTCCTCCGGCGCCTGCTGTGCAAACCAATCTTTGGCGCATCCTCCCTCAGCCTCATCTAGCTTCTCCGCTTCTTGGAATCAGCAAGCATGGTCACGATGTTTGCCAATGCCAATCAGTCAAATTCCACGGCCATTGGAGTTAACTCTTGGATGATCAAGTGTGAATCAGATTTGATATGCCCAGCCAACATGTCTCAAAGATGTTCTTGGCAATCTAAGTTTCCGCACAAGTTTCATCAAGATTCTTTTTCACTCCAACTGGGGCTATTTTAGAATATAATAATAATATATATATATATAGATCGCAATGAGCTGCTGGCCGAGAGGTGAGGAAGTCTTGCAAAGCTTGGTGAATGGCTTGAGTCACCCGAGTCAAAAGGTTCGAGCGCTTTGCCAAGAGGCTCCTTGACATTCCTTGACGATATTTGACTCGGATCCACTGCTTTGCGCCCAATCATTTCATGGATGCGGACAAAAGTTGTCAACATGATCAAGATTCTATCAAGATGATGTTGGTCCAATTTGGTCCAGGTTTTTCTCCAAGTTGTGCCTCCAGATGATCCAAGAGCTGCGATGGTTCTCATCCGGAACATTGAGCAGGAGATCGTAGCTGTGCCGCAAAGTGATGCGACGCAGAGTTTCCTCTCCATGACTCTATGGTTAGTAAATGCTAGTCATAGCCAGTCTCAGCTTGCACACCTTCCATCATCCATCAGCTTTGTTCTCGCGAATGAGGTGACCTCAACACGGTGTTCGCAAATTGAGCTTCTTGCTGATGTAGCCCCCCGAAATCAGACAGAGGCGACCTTGGGATGGCATCAAATTTGGATCGATAAGAATTTGCATCCCAAGCAATAGAAATCCGATCGCATGACAACGTAAGTGACAACGTAGCAATACGTAGCATACATAGCCAGCTTCAAAACTCAATCTATATACACAAAGTGAGAGCGGAAGCTGTGATTTCCATTATGGCATCGCGCATGGTGGAAGATGATATGTAGCTGGTGAGGGCATGGTGACAAAGATGGCTGCCTGAGCCCGTCAACTTCACCTCGTGCATTTTCAGGGCACATTTCGTGCGAATGCACAACAACATGACGAGGTTGTGCAGGGAGGGACATTACTCCAAGAAAAGATACTTTTCGACAAAGATACAAGACAATTTTCAATAATGCAGGCAAAGCGGGGATCTAAACCATGCCGCATGCAAGGATATGCAAAGGATCCACAGTCCTGTGTATAATCCAGTGAAAAATATTGAGAAATAAATAAGCCCATTAGTGTCAACGACCTACCCCAGACAGGTGGTTGACTTGCTTCTCCGACTTGCAGAAGAAAACGATGTCTCTATCCGCTCGACTGCACTGGCCCAGCTTTGGGCATGTGCAGATGGTGTGCAATGTTTGGGGCCTCTAAGAGCCTTTGTCCTGAAAATCAGCTAGGCCAAGCTTAAATCACACATCCAAAGTAAGCTTCCAAAGATGCCCTCAAAAAATCTCAACTACCCAGAGTTCCTGCTTGAAAGCTTCGGACAGTGGTATATTCCATTGACTTTATCATTGAGGCTAGCTTCCAGAAGGATGTGTTTGTTTTTTTTTCCGCTTTTCATGGTTTTTTACTTTTAATATTGTGCTTTGTAGACGTGAAATGTTGCAAGAAGCCGGTTGTCAAGGGTACTTGTATATAGTTGCATATGTGCTATTTCAAAAAACCTTATCCGAAACAATGCCACGACGTAATGCCACTTCCTGCAGAATCCCGAATTATATCATACTGATACTATATCATTCGTTGATGTAAGCGAGGCTCGAACACTTGTCTTGAAACGTGAGACATTTGCAGGGGATGGCAGTGGAATTTTGGGCCAATGACACATCCGTAAGAAAGACTGGATCGAAGCAAATCGAAGTACTAGTGCACTGAACAGTGCACTAGTACGCTATGCAGATCTATCACGTGTCACATCGATATACATCGATGACCTTAAGCAGACACACCAACAACACACACACACAGACCCTTCGCATCGTAGCTAGATATACAGTGCATTTATTTCAAAAAATATGTTGGTTCCTAAGATGTATACATCCGACAAATTCCTCTATATCATCTTATTGTGTCAAGCGGCATGCCATTGTATGTTCGTGTCACTAATGACCTTGGGGATGCTGCTCACAAGTTTGGGTTAACGATTCCGAACGTCAAATAACCAGTGGCTGTCGCTGGCTGACCGTTCGCTCCGCTTTCATTTGTTTCCCTGTGAGCAACCGATCAAGATTTGTTGCGACTGTCGTGATATTCAAGATGTACGTTGCAATCGTTGCAGTTTCCGAGACATTCTTGACAGGGTGGTCGTCTCATGAAGAAACACATGATACGCGAACGACATTGTTTAAATTAGAGGCGGTCAGAAGGGTCGAGCTTTTGTAACTTTCGCAGTGCTACTAGCAAACAGCCGACTCAAAGTAACAATTGGTCGTATTGAAGCTTGCACAAGGATTACAATTCTCTTCAATGGGAGTACTGTCTTCAGTAAGGGAAGGGAAGGGCAGGTCAAATAAACGTGATTTTCTGGCATTTTCTGGGCTCCCAATTCAGGATGGTCTCCTGTCACTTCATCCGTGATTTGTTTCTCACCCAACCCTTGCGAATATGAGGAGCACATTTGGCGGAAAAGGATGAACAAGTGCGTCTTGCCTGCCTCAGTTCCATGCTGAAACTGGAGGACTGTCATCGGAGGGGCCAGGGAGAATTGGCAGAATTGTTCAGGCTTGTCAATGCGAAGTCCAAGACTAGCGTTTAGTTTGCAAACTGCTACACAAACGAAGACCGTCCCTTCGTTGAGCGCACATACTGATCACCAGGAAGACCTACCAGCTTTGCAAGAACTATGTTTGCAGAATTTGACGGATGATGCATCTAGCATCGTTTTGCTTACCTTGGAGACCTTGAATGATAGATGTGACGCTCTCGTCTCCTGACTTTGAAGCCGGATGCCACTTGAAACAAAACAGAACTATGGCAAATGATGGCTGCTTTGGAGGCTGCCTTGGAACACCGCAAGATAATCTCACACTTTCGTGAAGAAAGCAACAATTGGGTCCTGCAAGACAGAAAGTGGATTAAAACAGGCTTTGCTTGGAGTGTCTTTACACAACAAGAATTTGAGGCAAAAGAGGAGGATTGGTGCCAGAGCTTGCAGCCGCTTCTATCCCACGGAGACGCTGCAGTACGACAAGCTGCTTGGCTGCCGCGGTTCTTTGAGTGCCTTCGATTTCCAAAGCCAGGGCCTGCAACGGTGGAATTTTTCAGACTCGCTGACATGCAGAGACTGATTGGTAGGGAGGTGAATGAAGCGTCACTGGCTGCAAGAAACATCCAAATATCAGTGAAGTCGAGTTGGTAGGAAAATGCTCATTTACTATAGGCAGAGATAAACAGATATAGACGGACCATGGCAGACCAAAGGAGCACCTGAGGCTGCTTGCAAAGTGTTTGGCAAGATGAAGCAGGAAGGTCGCACAACCGCTGAGCGTTTGCTGGAAGGGGAAGGCCTACGGTCATGGCCAGAGAAGAACGCAGCAGTCCTAGAAGAGCGAAGAAAAACATTAAGCATTCTGCGGGGCGATTTTCTAGACAAAGGTGATGACGAATATTGACCGAGTGCAGAGGCAGGATTTATAGATTTGCTCTCGGCAAGACAGTCAGCACTTCTGTGGCTGCACATGGCCAATGCAGAGCAATCCGGCAGCATCAGCTCCACTTAGCACTGTATTCAGCTGTCTATTTGCATGCTCGTAGCATGATGATTTGAGCTTTCTTAGGGAGTGTGGGAAATGCGCTTGGTCGTTCGCAGGCTTGCAACTTACATCAGCTTACTGTAGACGAGTTTCAGTCTTTTTTTGCCGAGTGCCAAAAACCGTCCTTAGACAAGTATCATTCAAGTACTGGTATCCATTTCTGACTCCCTAGTTTCTCCAGCATTTCCTTGAATAGGATGCTGGGGATGCTCTATGACCCTGTGGTGTGCCCACAGATAGGGATAGGCGAGTAGCACTGAGGCCAAAGAAGAAAGCCTTGTTCGCGCATGCGTGTAGAGATTTCAAAGACATCGCTCATCCCTGTGTAAAAAGGTTGAGCAAGTGTGCGTTGTCAGATGCTTACGGGATATCCCACACGATATCGCCAAGACTGGGGGCATGGCTGGAATCAGCTCAGGAGTCAATTGAACGTATTGAATCTGTGACCTCCGTTTGGCGTGCTGTTGCGAACTTGTGTCCATCGCACGCGTAGATCGTTTTTCAAGATGCCTCCCTTCGCAGTTGCGTAATCTTCACCATTCTTCACCATGGCAACTCGTGCTCTGTTCGTCACCGTGCCTGCACCTTCTGCACCCTTGCATCAGCCTAAGCAGGCTTCGGCCCACTTGATACGGCAACGGAAGCAGTCTGGCGGCGGAGTGTTTCGCACCATAGGCATAGGCTGTGGCGTGTTGAGCTTCACGGCTGGCCTCTTGGGACGAAAACGTTTTGTGAGAGCGAGGGGGCTCGGGTCTCAGAGCCGTGTGCAGAGAGCTGCATCTTTTTCTGGGGAGTCTAATGCAGAGGACGCGCAGGCTGCTTTGAACGAAGTGCTTTCAGGTGTGAAACCCAAGAGTGGCTTTGCTCTTTTGCTCATTCCTCGGCGTTTCCTTACCGATGCCAGTGCCCTGGTGCAGCGAGCCACGCAGAGTCTTGGTGCTGTTCAGCTTGTGGCTTTTGTCACAGGTGGACCAACATTGCAACTGTGTGCTTTGGAGTCGCCGACTGGTCAAGTGCAAGTATTTTCTGCTGATCCCAATTCTTTGGTAGCTTGGTGAAATGAAGTGAACACTTTTGCAGCGACATTTGCTTTCAATATCTTTCAATCATTTGTCTCTATTTCATTCGTTTCATTCAAGGTCAGACCAAGAGGACCCTCCTGACCCTCGCCACAAACCACTGCGGCCAGGAGAGCGATTTGCAAGCAGTGTCTGGCGCCAGCTGCCTGCTGCTTTTCGGAGATCCTGCAATATCTCCTCCTGCATTGGGCCGCGCGTTGGATTTGCTTGAAAAGAAATGGCCTACTGCGACAGTGGTTGGAATGATGGTAGCTCCTGGTTCACCTTCGGTGTGGGCCAATGGCAAGCCGGTCAGCGGTGGTTTTGCAGGAGTTGCTCTTCCTTTCAGGGCCACAGCAGCTTTGGATTTGGTGGGATGCAAGCCAGTTGGAGATGAACTCGAAATCTTCGAGGCATCTGTGCAGCGTGGCAAAGCTCCAGAAATCATCCAAATTGGCACTGATCAGGAGGGAGATTACAGAGACGTTGCTGAAACTGAAAAAGGCACAGCAGGGATACCTCGGCGAGTGGGTATTCCAGCAGCAGCGGCATTGAAATCAGTGATGCAAAAACATGGGAGCCTGGTCTGAGTTTGCATGCTTTCTTAATTTTCATCTGCATCCGTTTCAATTTTTTCTATTTGCACTTGGTACTGTCAGTGACTGCAAGTGACGGTCTAATGAGTGTAAAGTTGGAAAACGCTTCTCAACACAGCTGCTCCCGCCGACGCACACACACACACAGACATACACACAAAATGGATAAAATGGGCCCGGAGAGTTTGTTCTTGAATGTCTTGACAAGGGCCGCTTATTTTGAGATATGCATGCTGCATGTCATTCTTTATGGGCATAGTTCGTGATGTTTCATGATCCAACTCTTAAATTAGCAATTATTGTGATGGTTCAGGTTGATGCATGTTGGTTTTTCATTCTGCTTGAAGTTCATTCAATTTTGACTTGATGGTGGCATTTTGTCTAAACTATAAAGATTATTTGCAGGCATATAGTTCATATATGTTCATATAGGCTGTGAACTCGCCTTTAGCTGACCGTTAAACTCTTGAGAGGGCGATGGAGAAGAAGAAGTAGTTCATATACGCAGCGATCAAAAAACAGCCGCGAGGAGTGTGCAAGAGAATATAAGGTCACAACGCAAGAAGATCAAAGGGAGAATTATTCCATATTATTCCCTCTTTTCTATTTGAGAGGATTGACATGGATTGATAATAAATCAAAGAAATAAAGAAGAACTAAGGAACACCGTTGACATACGCTGACTACTTTCATCTACTTTCCATTAGATTTAATAACTGGCTTTGGGTGCTGGACTTTTGGGTGCTGGACTCATGTCTGCGGTGCTGAGGATCTCTGGTCCGAAGGAGATGCTGGTAGGTCTTTCCAGGCCCTCACCGGGGCCATCGATGCCATCGCGTTGGTCCATCTTCAACTGGGTCGGGGTCTCCAAGACTGGCGCTGCGACCCTTGCAGGTGGCGATCCGGTCACCGAGGGCCTGATGCCGAAGGGCGCCTTGCAATCCTGCCAATGCTTTCAGGTGAAACAAACGGATTTGAAGATTTTTGAAAATTTGATAAAATTTGTGTTTATGGCGTTTTATTCTATTTCATATGCATTTATATGTATTTATAATATGTTTCCATGTTTTTTCTTTCTTTGGTTTTTTTGTGATGTTGCTTTCAGAATATCGATAACAATTAGGCTTTCGTATGTTTTCATATGCATTTGCAATCATTTACGTGGTTCCATGTGTTTCTTTCTTTTGATTTTCTGTGATGTTGTTTTCAGAATATCGATTATCTTTTGTTCCCCAAAAATCCAATGACATGCAGGATTTGGATTCATTTGATTCTTGAATTCGTTTGGTGGTGATGGCATGTGAAGGGAGCTGTAGCCTGCACAGGTGTCTCCAGCATCTGAAGGGTGGCAACGACTTGCCTCGCAAGGGGCTTCTCTGACACTGGCCTTATCTGGTGGGCGCAACCTTTCACCGAGGGAGGCTGCTGCCACTGTAGCACCTGGTGGTCGAGCTGTTGGCGCGTTAGGTGTCTCTGTCTTAGGGAAAGTCGGCGCTCAACTGGCGGTCCATCGCCAGGCTGGTTTGGTACTCGCGTTGTTTGACTGAAGGCATCTGAAGGCCGAAGGATTCTGAACAAATGTCATCGCTTAATCGCTTAATATCAAGATGTCATAAGACGTCATGATTTTTCTGCAGCTTCATTAGACCGTTGCATGCAGAGCAAAGGAGGAGCAGCAAGCCTTTTGACGCGAACTGCTCCGGAGGTTTTATCAATTCAATCTGTTTGGATTTACGAGTTTTCCTGTTGAGCGGAAGCGTGGTGATGTGACGGGAGAAAAAAGCCGACTCGATCTCGATGATCTCGAAACTGCACGAAGTTGTTCCTTCCGCAGGGAAATCCAAGGAAACTTGCATTCTCTTCCACTTAGTTTGATTCCATTCAAACTCGTTTCCCCCACTCTATCTCTGTTCGATCTTGTACTAAGACTGTTCCTCGATCATTCCTTTTGGATCCTTTTGGATTTCGCCGTAATTTGAACATTTCAGTGCTTGAGCTGTTTTTTTTTACGGACGGTTGATTGCGTGATGGCGTCACAGTGACAGTTGTAGCTTTGTGGGTGCACCCACCACTCAATTCCACAAATACATACATACTGATGTTGATATGAATTTTGGGAGACTTGGGCGGCACCGCCTGGAATGGTTGCGGGTGCGGACCACTGACCTCTTTACTTCAATTTCGATGCTGCACAACTGGCTTCATAGCACCCAGGTTGACTATGGGTGTCTTGACTGTAGATCATATGAGTCCATAAGCCTCACTGATTGCATGTATTTTGACAAACACGCAAGCAGATTTCATCAGATGTCACGGACACTGGAGGCGCACAACATCGATGATGTTTGCATTGAGTCGCTGAGTGTTGCCCATCTGCAATTGATCATTCTCTCAGTGTTTCTTCATGTTTCTTTTCACATTTTAATCATTGTTTATGCTCGTATGTTTTCACATTTTAAAAGTTTTTGATTGCGTGTCGTTTACAATCCTTGACGTCGTATCAGGTGAAGGCTTGATCAGTCCTTCGGTAATTTGACAAGGCTTGGGGGAGAGCACGGATGAATCAAACATGGATCAAAATGGCAAAGGTGCAAGGCAAAGACTATAGACATCTAAAGGCTACAAAATATCTTTGGCCCAGGCTGGGGAACGAGATTGATCGAGTAAAGAGGGATGACGCATCGCGCCTTCAAGAGGAGCCATGTGACCAGGGCTGCGAGTTGATGTGTCAATGTTTATCAAACGCAGTAACTGGACATCACAATGCGCCAGTGTCACCATCGTGCCACCATCCTGTCACCATGTCTCTAATCCCGAACAACATTTTGCAAAGCGGTTTGTTGCACAAGATGCATATAGCTTGAAACATCCTGATAAATAAATAAATACATGATGCATATGTATATACTGGTATTTACATTGATTGTAAAGTTTGTATAAAAAAAGTATATTTGCTTGATGTGGTACCTGGATAGTTCAATTCATCGTAGCAAGATGAATTTTCTGCATTTGAAGCTGATACGACCCTGGCTCCCATGGGCATCGTCAGGAGTACAAGCGGCTGGTGCAGGGCTTACGACAAGCTGGGCAGCAGCTGGGCGGCATCCAGGGCCCAACACCCAGCATTTCGTGCCATTCTTGGCGCATCTTATAGCCTGTTTTAGCACATCTTGGCACTATGTGATCTAATGAACAAATAAATGAATGAATATATGCATTTATACGATTTATATACATATGTAAATATATCTCTTATCAAAGTGTTGGAATATATCATGCTTTTCTATTTTTGAAACAGAAGTTGCCAATACTCACTGTACTGGATGTAATTCCATGTGCCATCCTGGTTGTTGCGGTGGTCATCGATGATGATGATGATGATGATGATGATGATGATGATGATGATGATGATGATGATGATGGGCGATGATCCTGCTTATAACTTGTTCGCAATTCATATATTACGCACCATGATGTACGTCTCTGTGCAACATGGACAAGAGATCATGGACACGATACGGATCGCAAGGGAACCCATCGACCACATTGGTTCGCCCAAGGATCGATGAGGCGATGGCTGATCAACTGCAGAGCCCAGTACTTCCAGAAGATTTGGTCACGGAAGCCATTCCTGGGAATCTTGGCGCACAAGCGAGCATGGAGAAGACATATGTGAGGCTGAGGAAGCATAGAGAAGATAGGAAGCGGAAAGAATTTTTCAAAACTTTTCAAAACATCAAACTGTTCATATTCGGCCTGGACAACTCTGAGTGACACCCTGGCTGAGGAATATCCGCCGTGCTGAGCATTTCATCGCTTTGCTGAGACGTGCCTTGGGTGGTGAAATTGTCAAAATGAAATCCTTGCACAAAATTATACAAAATTAGGTTTTGCCCAGGAATGCAGAAGCTGAAGCTCGCAGTATGTCGCAATTAGATAATTAAACCCACCTCGCATTGGTATATAGTCTATGGTGTAAATCTGTCATGATGATGGAAGAGAGCTCCTGCAACAAGCGCCAACAAGGAAGTTGTAGCGACTGTAGCTGTCATATGCTGTCATGCACTGGCCGGCAATAGCACCAGACAAAGGACTTGGATAGATGATACTTAGATGTGATATGATTTTAGTTTTGAAGTGCACAGTCCATTACATGTCCAAATCTATTGTCGAAATACAGCCCCGCCTTTTCAACTGACAGCTTGCACAAGCTCGCACCAACAGGAGAAGATACATGTTGGTGTAGATATAAATTCATTCAATATGTCCATTCAATGAAATGTGCTCTATCATGCAGTGATGGAGGTATCGTCACTATATTTCAAGTCCTTTTGGAAGCAGCCTCCCAGGCGTCGTAAACTTCTTCCGTCGATACCTACATGTTGAGCGTGCACAGTGTGAGGGTCCTCTGTCGATTTCACACAAGTTGGAAGAAGATGCTGACGCCTGACTTGAATGACCCGATTGGCAACGCATGCTTCTCGCAATTTATATTGTTTTCGTTTTTTGGACAATTCAGACTTGTTTTTGAAGCTGCTTGTTCTTGCTAGAGCTCTGCACTGAAACAATTTGCAGCTTTAGAACCTACCTACAAAAGTCCAGCATCAATTCAAGCAAAGCAACTAACTTCCGGGGTGTCACAACAGTCCCATGACCCATGAAGTCTTGCAATACATAGATGTAGTTCACGAGTTCATGGGTGGTTTTGGCCGCTTGATCCAGCCAGAGGTTACAATATGTCTGCAACTTAAGCTTTATTTATGATAAGCCAACATACTTTTCCATTCCTGAGCACCTGTGCGTTTCAGGAAGTGGACTCAAAGTCCTTGAAGTTTTGCCACGAACGTCTTCGCTCCTTGCTGCTGAGATGCAAAGATGTTGCTATTCATTGCACCGTATCTCTTCATGTATCTCTTCACGTTTTTCGCTGGCTGATTGGAAGACACTGATTGTAATCTGCTGCACGCTCTTGAGGTTGAATACCTTGCAGGTGGCAAACTTGGATGAGTTTACTCCAATCACAAAGGTCGCGGACTTTGTGACCTTACTCGGTACATACTCGCAGGGCTTTACAATTATTGTGGACCCCTATCCAGAGGCACAAGGCAGCTCAACTGCAGATATCCACAACTTGCAGAACCACTGTTTTGCTTCTCGTTTTTCCTGCGATATTGTGGTACAGTAGTGCCTTGGCCCGAAGGTATTTATGATCCAACGTTGATTCTGACACTTGGATACACTTGGTATGCAGCACAGCCATGCTTTTGACGTTTTTGCTGTTGCTTATTCTGGGCTGCCCTACCTCAATGAAGCATAATGAAGCCTAATTAGTTCTTGTCAGAGGTTTGTGAGTGTGCAATTTCCGAGGAGATGCTTAGACGCCTCAATTGCCATCAGACCTGTTCTGAAGCGGTACCAGTCTGTTGTCTTGACCTCTGGCACCATTTCACCACTGGAAATGTATCCGAAGAAGCGTGGCGAATTTGGTCTTGTTTTGACTTCTTTCGCTTATTTGGTTAAACCTTGCAGCATCATGCCGTTTTACATACATATGAACCTCAAGCCCCACCAGAAAAGTGTTGCATTTGAAGGCATTTGTTTCGAGGCTCGAACGCAATCAATTGGGCAGGTGAGGATAGTGAGTGCCGAGGTCTGCTTAGGTCAAAATTAAAATGAAAAGATATTTGATTTATTTTGATTTTGTTCCGTTGGCTTGTTGTGTTTTTTGGGTGTGATCAGGGGATTGGCTTGGCTGGTTCTTAAGTGAATGTGGTCGATGAATTCAGTGGTCCAAGCAGCTGTGCATTACTTTCTGAGGATTTTGGGCATGTCCAATGTCGTTGCAACAGAATCCTTCTCCATCACCATGGAGAGAAAATGCCTGTGCCCGCTCATTGTTACGCATGGACCTGACCAAGTCATTTGGCTGGGAGAGTGGCCGGAGTGTGATTTTGCAATTTCTGCCAGAATTCTTTAATTCCATCGCTTTCTCCGAGGTTCCAATTTCATCCCGCTTCAGCCTTCGCGAGGAGGGATAGTTAGATGTTAGACGATTCGTCCAATCACCAGGAATCTCAATCGCTACATGGTACTACCAAAACATCGCCCAACTCAATGGTTTCTATTACATTTAACACGGTGCCATCGTAGCCATGATTCGCAATGAAACTTGATCCACTTGGCGTACAGGCATGATCAGGCATGGTAGGCATGGTTCTTGATTTATGCATGGCACTTCCTCCTGCCACGAAGGACCCCAGTGTGGTGCAGAACTATGGCAGTTTGTTGGAGCAGCTTGTTCAGACAGTTCCAGATGGTCTTGTATCGGCCTCAGCTGCGACTTTCAGCTAAGCTCAAATGCAAGACTTGCATGGCTGAACCAACATGAACCAACATGGATCAAACGAAAATCAAGCAAATTGTCTATGTCCTTCTACGTTTGTGTCGCGCATTTGGGCTCACTAGCTGGCATGATGAAAGTTGGTGGCCTCTGAGCGAGCAATGCAGGGTCCAGGTCATCAGGGCCGGTGTGGCGGCACCTATCCTCCTGATGCGAACCGGTTCCCAAGTGGCGCACCTCCAGTCACCATGATGGCACCTGTGACAGCACCGGTTACGGCGGCGCCTGTGACTGCCTACACACGTGGAGTGGCACCCGCCCAGGTGGCTGTTCGTCCTCAAGTGCAACTGGTGGAAAGAATTGTGGAGGTACCACAGGTGGGGCACTGAACGATGAGATGATGGCATTGGACATGACAGATTTTTGCTGCCGAAGCCAATTTCAATAACAGCTGTGCGATTGCTTCATGTAGAAGATTGAACGCAAGTCACATTCTAACACAGAGACATCATGAGTCGCACGTGCAGTGAAAACAATAGGCACCTATGTGCGTGGTCAACATGCCACAAGGAGATGCAATGCAAGTTGTGAAAAAATGTGAAGCCCAGGCTCACACTTGAACAGCATGCCATGTTTTCGGACGTTCTTTTGCCGAATTCTCCCTGCTGCCCCACCCTTCCAAAAAAAGAAAGGGACCCACCCATTGAGATACTTTGCGCAGCATTCTCTGGTGGAAACAAGATATACAATATGAAGCAATCAATTCATGTATATATAATTACGATGCTTAGCTGCACAGAGAGCATTACAATGCCATACAAAGCTCAAATTGTGTACGTCAACGTCAAGCATTTTCGCCACACACCCTGGGTCAAACATGTCAATTAAGATGCATGATGATGCACACGAAGGCGTTCCCACAGACCCAAGGTCTATGCATTTGATAAAACGTTCCGACACAGACAGACACAAAGTGGTCGGCACGGAGGGTGCATACGCTCACACACCGACATGCCATTGCAAGTAAAGCGAGCTGTGTATAGCTGCGCGCTTGATTTGACGAGAAGACTTCTCAAGTTTCCTTTGAGGTGGAGGTCCAGGAGAAATACGTTGATGTGCCCACTACATTGTACCAAGAGAAGGTGGTGGAGGTGCCCAGAGTACAAGTGGCCGAAGTGGTCAAACAGGTACCCAAGATCGACACTTGGTTGAAAATCTGGTCAAAGCGTTGAACGAACGACAGCTTTTCTTCAGACCAGTTTGCCATCGCTTGCAACAGTTCGTAGGAAGCTTGCAATTTTACTGTATTTTACTGTAACATACTGGTTATGGCAGTTCTAACGAGTTGAAGACCTGTAACCAGTTGGTAGATGGTAGATGTATGTAGGTGCTAGATGATGTTGGTAAGTCACAGATGTTTACAGATGTTCCGTATTTCGTCGATCGGTGACCCAACTCAGGAAGTGCAAGAGGTCATCAAGGAAGTTGCAAGACCAATCACAGAAGTCTACGAGAGAACCGTGGAGGCGAAACCAAAACCGAAAGATAATACTGACATATACTGACTACGTTTGACTACCACTGTATATATATATGTGTGTTTGGCATGTGTTGGTACTCATTTTCGGTTGCTTTTAACGTTTGCGTTTTGTATAGTCGAGTGATGGTTGCTTGAAATTCAATGGTCGAATGCGGATGATTGCAGAATATACTGTAACATACTCTAGCGGACTCTAGCATTTTCATGCCATCCGAGCAGAATATTATCAGGAAGTCTCCTAGGTTTTTGATGGTTTTTGCACGGGAAGCTTATTCAGTGATGTGCGAGGTGCCTCAAAACCTCTATGTTGAGAAGCTGGTAGAAGTGCCAAAGGTCCGAATGGTGGATGTGTTGAAGCAAGTGCCAAAGCCTGTGATGAAACAGGTAGAAAAGCAGGTAGTGAAACCCATCTACGAGGTCGTGGAAAAATTAGTTGAGGTTCCCATTGCCACCATCGAGGAGCAAATCGTTGAGGTTCCCAAAGTGGAGTACATGGAGTTTATTCGAGAGGTGCCACGACCCGAATTGCAGAAAGTACAAAAGCAGGTGGAGAAGCCGGTGGTTCAGTGCGTTGAGAAGATTGTGGAGGTGCCTCAGTATACCGTTCAGGAATGCATTGTCGAGGTGCCCATCGTTGAGACTCACGAGATCGTGAAGCAGGTTCCAAGTATAGAAGTACAAACCGTTGACAAAGAAGTGAGGAAGAAAGAGGTGCACTACGTTGAGAAGATTGTGGAAGTACCCCAGGTAATCTACGAGGAGCGGATCATAGAAGTTCCGAAGATTGAGTATCGAGAAATCGTCAAGCAAGTGCCAAAGCCAGAGGTTCAGTACATAGACAAAAAGGTGCCAAAGCACATCATTGAGTATGTGGAGAAGATTGTGGAGGTTGGGGTGATTCAAAGTGCGGCATCATGTCAGGTGGACCAGTATGACCGGGTTATTTCTCCGGTAGCAGAAAGTGCGTGTCATTTTTGGGAGCTGCTTCTCCAACCCATGCATCGTGGAGTTCACTGAAGTAACGGGGTTGACAATGCTACTACAGAACCGCGATAGCTGGGCCCCTCCTGTGGTAACTAGTTTCTGTGGCATTGTAGAGGATGCCACTTACAAAATCTTGGACCCCAAGATGGCCATGTTCATATTTAGTCCTTACAACTTCATTTTCAAGGGTGTTACTGAGGCAAAGCACCGAGTGTTTGGTTTTGATTCACTGAGTGCTGCATTCTTCCCAACGATTCTTTGACTCTACTTTGCTCCCTTCCTGAGGTGCCCCAAGTGGTGTATGAAGAGCGGGTCGTAGAAGTGCCTCAAGTGCACTCAGTGGAGGCCATCACAGAGGTTCCAAAGCCTCAGGTGCAGAAAGTGGAGAAGAAGCTTGGCATGAAAGTGCACGCAGACAGTAGTAGCAGTAGTCACAGTAGTCACAGTAGTCACAGTAGTCGAGAGAGAGAGAGAGGAGTGGACACACAAACACACAGACGCACAATGAAGCAGACGCACAGCTCACGCACAGAGAGAGAGAGAGAGACACTGTGCGACCGTGGGCGCACCATGAGAGCGGCGTCAAATACTGTAGTGTGGTAGGCTGCAGATGGCTGCAGCTAGGCCACTCTGTTTTCCTTTCATCATCGGGGTGTCAAATGGTGTCAATATATTTCATTATATTTCAAATTATTTCAACTGTTTTTCATTTTGCATGCATTTTCGCGGTGTTGTGTTCGGTGGAACTTTGGTGCCAATTTCCAATCTGAGGAAGATTCCGAAGATTCAACTCCGGGCACAAGAAAGAGTGGTCGAAGTACCCGTAACGTTGAAGGTGGAGCAGCCGGTAGAAGTTCCTCAAGTTCTCGTGGCTGAGCAGGTGAAGCAGGTGCCGAGCACGGAAGTACAATACGTGGACCGGGAGGTACCTAACATCACATATCAAGCTCTGGAACAAATCGTGGAAGTGCCACAAGTTGTGAAGGAGGAAAGGCTGGTAGAAGTGCCACAGGTGCAAGTGGCTGAATTCATCAAACAGGTGCCGAAGCAGCAAGTCCAGGAGATTCCCAAGCACATCCCCAAAGTTGAGATGCGCTGCGTAGAAAAGATTCAAAACGTACCCGTGAAGCTCGTGCAAGAAGTTGCCGTGGAAGTCCCGCAGGTCTTACGCCATGAAGTCATTTCTCAGGTTTCGCAGCAGACCGAACAGCGTGTTGTTCAAGCGGCTGAAGAGTATGAACGCTTTGTAAATCGTGAAGAAGTCGTGGTGGGCGAGTCAGAGAGTCAGCTTCTTGTGCCATTTTCGGCATCATTTCAATATATTTCAATCATTTCTATTTCAGATTTGGGTTTGCTGGACACAAAAGAACGCTAGTGTTTTCGGGATGTACATGATTCATCACGGCTCACCTTGCCTGTCACATGTTTCGATATATGTTTTCGCTTCATGGAATGGCCTGCTTGATATACACATACTGGATTTTGATGGATTTTGTATATCTAATTGCAGTCCTTTCTTATCCTTTCTTCATCTTACATTAGACTATAAATTAGATTTGGTGTTTTTGGCCAGTGAGGGGGGGTCTCTGTAAGGGAGGTCGAAAGTTGCAAAATATCTGAAAACATGTTTTTTGGATGTTTTCAGTGGTCTGTGGAAAACAGTGTTTTTTAGTGTTTTCTCAGTTTCGTTGGTTTTCTAATTTGACCAAATCCACAAAAAGCCCAATTTTTGATGTTTTCACCAGAATGATTGAAAACCACATTTTTAACTTTTTGAGTTTTCAGAAAACTCATGAAAAGGTTGTTTTTTCATGTTTTTGTTTTTTTTATACCTCCAAAATTCAGCAAATATGCCATCTATGAAGCCTTACCTTGAAACCTCGTCTTGGAGGAAGGTCACTACTAGGGATCATTTTTTTGAATTTCCTGGGTCATATGATATAGTCTATAAAGTTGATTCCAACCCTGTGATTTTGAGAAAATGTTTTGCTCAAGTTGTTCCTTAATTACAGATTTTAGGTTAACCTGAATACACTAGAATCAATAAATCTCGCGAGGTAGAGCAACTCTTTCGGGGACGGCTAGGCTCGGGCTGTCAGACTAGTCATTACTGATCATTACTAATCATTCATTCAAAAGGGTGATACCACTACAATGAATGGAGATTGTGTAGGTTAGCTGTATCATGTTATAGCCCCGATCAATTCTGATTTGTTCTGATCATCAGCTGAATGTTTTTTACACTGCCTTGTAGTAATGCCGTGTCTTATGTCACTCCCAGCGCATCCGGGCGCTATGTTGATTGCCTTTAAGAAGCTTTTTCGGGTGGTTACTCCCTGCAATGCTCAAGCTTGACAGAAGCTATGCCACAATGCACAGTTTTTTCAATCACTTTAACAAAGTACAATAGAAATATAACTACACACACAATGTATGTATATGTATATATATATTTTCGTTTGATTTAAGCGCCTTTAAATTCTAAGCTACTAAGCTTTGCATCAGCCCCTGTTAGATAGAGCTGAATTCTCCAGGACTTCATTAACGACAAATTGTGAAATGCACATGCTATCTATCCTTCAAACGATGTCCTGATCATTTTTTTGTCGACAAAACACCTCCCCCATTTCGAGATTGATGCCCAATAAAGTTAGGGTATAGCCTGCCTCAAAGCAAGGTGCTGGTACGGACCGGTATGGAAGTAGTAGTCACCTGAACATGAAGCAGTATGTATTGATTTACCCTTGCTTGCAGGTGTAACTCCACATTGTTTCAACAGTGTTTCTCCCAATCTTTATTGAACATGATTTAAAGATGCTCTGACCACCTGTTTCCACAACAATGCCCTTTAATTTACGTTGCCACGTAGTTCTCTGAAGCTTTGCACAATTTTTTTGACAATTGCAACTTGCGGTTGCGTCACGGGTCTTTGCTCAAACCAATCAGGTCATCCATTCATTGATCCATCCAAATCAATTCATATTACTCGTATTTGAATCATTTCATGATTTATGGTTCATGGATCCATTCTGAACGAACAAGGAGGTTCCTTCGGTTCCTTTGCGAAGCCTAGGTTTGGAGGTGCCTACGAAGCCAAAGTCGTCGGAGTTGGCCCGTTCTCTGCATCCGGGTATGGTGGTCCCCAGGGCCTCCATGGTCCCCAAGGCCCCCAGAGTTCTGAGCTTCGACAAGGCCTGGCCGCAGCTGGGTACAGCTCAGCATGCTCAGCATGCTCGGCATGCTCAGCACAGCGAGATCCAAGAGGTGATTTGTTCACTGCGCTTGACACCAACGGTGATGGCGTGCTAAGCAGCTTGCAATGCTTTTGGAAATTTTTGACCTTAACTTTGGAGACCCTGGATAGGAAGAGTGACAGCGCAAAAACCGTATGAAACTGACATCCGGAGAAGGGTTGAAATACAACAAAACTCACACATTCATAGTAGCAGCAAATTGCAGTGTCAGATTGGTGGATCATGGTCATGGTAGATCAGTATAGATCAGTGTAGACTGTAGAACAATATCCTGACTGTTTGAGGTAGAGAAGAGATGGCCGCTTTGCGGACAGGCCCAGGTGGTCCAGCAGTTGCAATGCGACCCGCCGTGACCGCACCCGTGACCTATGCTACGGGTCCTGGGCCAGTGACCTACACAGCTCCAGTGGCTCCTGGTGTGGCGCCTGTGGGTCCAGCAATGGTTCCCGGGCCTGGCTTTGCCCGTCCCATGGCTGGGCCCGGACCTGTGGGACCTGTGGGACCTGTCGGACCTGTCCCTGGTCCGTTTGTGACCTACGGAGCGCCTTGCGGAGCGCCTTGCGGAGCGCCTTGCGGAGCGCCTTGCGGGGCTCAAACTGCTTACGCCGCCCGCGGAGGCGATTTGTTCTCTGCACTCGACACCAATGGCGATGGAGTCCTTAGCAGAGAAGAGATGGCAGCTTTGCAACGACCTCCAGGAGTCAGTTTTGGCGGTGCTGTGACATACAATGCCTGACTTCAATTGACTTCATCTTCATCGAATCTTCATCCATATAGTGTGCTATAGTGTGCTAGGCCAAGATGGCCACACCTTTGGCCCGAAGTGGCAGGATTGTTTGTAGAAGAGGCGAATCTGCGTGCTGAAAGAAATGTTGAACATTGGCCTGTAGCATTATTTATTGTGCCTTTCATGGGTTTTCGATGCCCTCCCCAAAACAGCCTTGGTGTGGCGTTCGGACATGTTCGGACACTTTACAGAGAAGCTCGTGTTGAGGTATGTTTTTTCACCTCCTACCGCTACTTGGAACAAGTCCTTGAGAAGTGGTATGAGACAGGCCGGTGCATTTGTGATGAATGTTCCATAGTGTTTTTGATGTTGGCTGATCTTTGTATTCTTTGTTATTTTTGATCCAAATGTCTGACAGATGGCAGGCGTTATCTCCAGGGTGCTCAAGCACAAGCTCTTGTTCATCGAGACTGCTGTTTCTTGGCTGGAGCTTTGTTTGTGGTTGTTTCATGTTGTTTCTTTTGGCACGTGTGAATGCATTTAGCAAATTAAGTGTCTAGCAAATTAAGCATCATTTAGCTTAGCGAGTTTAATCAGCAAAATTACATGGTATGAAGAGCATCCGAGGAATAATGAGCACAAATTTATCAGCAGCTGGCATATAATATGATACCAATATAGATTTTGATTCTGTGAAGTCTGGATGATGTGGTTACCTGGGACCTGTTTCTGTGAACTCAAGCGCTGGCAGTGTTGACCCATATAGACCCTGTGGGTGGTGGCACTGCGTTTTTTCCTGGAGCTGTGTTTTGGTTTGCTCATGTTGCTCCAATGTTAAACAGAGATTTTGTCATTTGATGGTTTACCATGTTTTGACAGACGCCCGTGAACACTTTCTGCAGTGCTACACTTGGCAGTGCTGCAAATTTGAGAATCGCTTTGAGATCGGTTCGCGGTTCGCGGAAGAGACTGGTAGCAACTTTTTTGCTAGGGGTGAAGTGGCACGAAATGAAACTGTGGCTTTCGTAGTAGTAAATTGTTCAGGTAACCTATCCGAGCTGACCAGGGTTACTTATCCGATCTTTTCCTCGTCCGTCTCCAAACTTCTCGTGCAAGGACGTGGTGGCCACAACTTATGCACTGAACCTGTATCGGCAGGTTGGAGTCCTAGCACGGGTTCGCCCTAGATCACAAGGCATTCAACGCATTGAATGAAAATGATTGTGAGGCATTTGAAGGTCTCAACCTGTGACTGACGAGGGTATCAACTTCGAAGTATTGATTTGTACTTATGCAGTGACAGTCCAGATAACACTCACAGTACTGATGTAGACATTTTGAAGATTGAATCCATCTCAATGATGTAACCTGCAAAGGGAATGCAAAAGATACTCCATGGTGACCTGCAGCCAGTTGGGAGGGTTCTTTCAGGTGGCTGCAGCCAGGAGTGATTGCATGTTTGCAACCTTTCATTTTGTCCTGTTGAAATCTGTTGAAGTCTTTGTCCTTCTTAAGCTTAGCACCTTGAGGCATGTGACTCCGGTCAAGGCGCTGTTTTTCTTTCTGTGGCACGAGGGAAGGCGCGTGGAATACTCCTGTCCTGTGTCAAAGTCACAGCGAAGAAGGATTGAAAATGATTGAAATCGCGGCAAACTCCGCAGTTTCCAAGACGGTCCTGACATGCCCTGGCCCGACCACGATGGACAGAGAGAGAAGCAACGACAGCAGCAACAACAACGACCGCAATAGCATTGTTGTTTTGATATTGGCTGACTAATAGCAAAGGGGTTTTGTTTTTACATGGCTTCGTCGTCTTGAATGAGGCTAAACAGCCATGGTTGTTCCCACTACTGATGGATCTCTTCATACTTCCGTTTTTTTTTTTGCGGCAGGTAGCTGAAGGAATTGACTTTGACCGACACTATGGGCGCTGTGTGGTTTTATTTGGCGTGCCTTTCCAATATACTTTGTCACGGGAGCTCAGAGCCAGGCTGGCAGTTCAACAGGAAGGGGCAGTTTATGGATGTACAGGACTATACTAGTGATGGCAACCGGGCAACGCATGTGTTTTTCCCCCTCAGTGTCTCATCCACCTTGACAAACTCGAATTCAGGGATGTTGAAGCGTTTCCTGATGTTTCCTGTAATGAAAGGGCTAGGCCATGTTCCACAAAAAGGTTGAGTACCACAGTAACTGCTGCACAGAAATTTGTTAGCTGTGATGTTTGAAAGATACTTCGTACTCATCTCTGCCGCAGGTTGGAATTTCTGCGACAGCATTATGATATCAAGGAGCCAGTAACTTAAGCTGAAAGCTGTGATTCTGGAAATTCTTCTCGTTCTCGGTTGTTCTTGCTGACGCAATTTGAATGCCTCCATGGAGCAGCGACCTGGGCAGGAGTCGGAGTTTCTGAATTTCGACGCGATGCGGCAGGCATCGCAGTGTTTAGGCCGAGTCATTCGATCCAAGCGTGACCTAGCTGAAAGGTGGAAACGTGGAAGACAAGAGGAGTACATGGAAGATATAGAAGTACGGGAGATCAACTGTCGGACAGTATTTCTTTGGAGGATTGCCACTTTTAAGAGGGGATCATACCCGAAGCCCATCGAGGCTCAATATTTTCATACATTTTCTATATAAGATTAGCTCCGTGGATTCAGAAGCAATGGTAAAAACCGGGAATCTTTGGCAAAGTTGGAATATTTAATGCGTATTGGTGCGAAGGAAAGACAAGAGAAGGTTAGAAAAGTGCATCATGATTTTGCGAGTTTTGCTCAAGGAATCGGTGAAGGATTTGGGAAGCACATGGAAGTGTGTAAAGAGCATGCATGACGCACACTAATCAAATCTAATCAGGAAAGAATGGAATGATGTGCCTCAGAATTCCACCAAGAAGTCTTGTTCCACTTTCTAGAGTTCCAAGCACGAGAGCCAGCAAGTTTCTTGTTTGTTCAATGGCTATTGGATGCAATTCATCAGCGATTCTTTCTGATATTGGACCCCCTTGGCCTCCCTGATTTTGTAGGGAACCTAAGCATGGCACGCGTGGGTGAAGGGTTCATATCAGATGAAATTAGGGGGACAGGAGTTTAAGTATTTTGATCATCATTCACCTCCGCCCAACCCAAATGACTTCGTTTTTTTCAGGTGACTATGGTGTGATGATTTTTGCAGACCAGAGATACGCCAGAAGCGACAAGCGCTCAAAAATCCCAGATTGGAGACTTGGTGAAAAGTGAATCAGCCTTGTCAATGCATCCAATTATGTCAATCTACCCAATTGAATCCAATTGATATGTACTCGTGGTGTGTATTGGTGTTTTGTATGGTGTGATTAGTCACGAAAAGCAATATTAGTTGAGACTTTACATATATCTACTATCTACTTTACTCTATTTGTCTTGTATTGTGCAGTGTTGCGATAATCACCACATTACGCATGATATGATATGCAGATTGACACACGCACACATATATGTATATATACGTGCATTGGACGGTTGCATTGTGCATCATTGTGCATGTTCTTCAGTTCAAGATTTTATGATTTGTTGCAAACATTGTTTTATCTTATATCATGCAGATTCATTCCTAGGGTTCCTAGGTGCGCACATATGAGCGCGTTCTAGGGCAAACCTCAGAACCTCAGGACGTCCTGGCAAAAAAGGACAAATTTATATAGTATCACAATGGACAATATGACAATTGTGGCAACATGATCTGACGTGTCAGGGTGCAGTGCAGGGTGTTCCTTATTGTATTGCGGTCCTGTCGTTTGACTATGTTCGACTTTCCATGTGTTTGAGCTATGCTTTTGATTGGCAGGAAAGGCTTCTCAAAGATCTCATGGCCATGGCAATGCTTGCTGCTAAGGATCCGGCACTTCCTGGAGCCAGGGCATATTTTTATGGCCACAGACCTTGCCGTCGAGGCAGCAGGCAACTTTCTGTTGCAAATGTCTCAGCCATACGAAGCTTGGCAGAGTTGGACCTGGATGCCAGTCGAACACAGCTTCAACATGCTTGCCGTTGATTGAGGCCCCAAAACCTGTTGATTGGGGGAAATCCTTAAGCTTGGAGCTTTTCAGCTTATATATCAGCGTACCTGCAAGCCTCACAACAAGTATTGCCTTTCAAAGGAAGAAAAGAGAGGAATTGGAGCATCCGTGCTAACACCAGAGGCTCTCCAGGACGGGTTTCGAATGGTTTGGCCACGTGCAGCTGCGCGGTTGGGTTTTATCAGGCCAAGGGATGCCAGGGGCCGATTTGCAGCTCCGGACTTGCCCGACGCGAGGATCTATACCGCTCTCATAGTTTGCTACAGATGATCTATCGTTCCTACCTGGACCTCTTTTCCTCCTTATGTCTGCCCAAATCTGACACATTGCCAAACCATTTCCAGCATTCTTTGCTGGCTCTTCGGTTCACCTATCAGTACTGCACCTCACGCATCACAATGCATCAATGCGTGTAGCTTAGCGCGCTTGATTATCCTCCTTGCTTGTAATTAATGAACATTAAAGAGGAATGAAGGGATGAAACACAGTGAGGCAACAGCGTCAATTACGATTACAGTACGATCAAAGGCAAGTGGTCGCTGACGAAAATCACCAAAATGTCAGTTCGGAGATCCAAGGCCCCGAAAGATTCAGATCGAAAACGTATTGTTTGATGGTCACTGACCATTCTCATGAAGCCATGGGGGCGATGGCTGCACCTGTGTGGAGCCATGGCAGTGGGATCCCGTTTTGGCTGAGGAATATTGGGATGACATGGGATGACAATCAATCCTTCACCCTTAAGTTTCGAACATTTTAAAACCAAAGGTTCTAACTCCTGTCCGTCATCGTGTTGGGCTCAAAGTCACTTCAGACATTTTAAGACCCATAAAAAATGGCCGAGGTGGCCTGTACTGCTCGGAAGAAAAAGGCTACAACAACAAGCGCTCCAGGCTGTTGGGACTTTCCAACCCCATCCAACCCCAAGATGCGAAGCATATGAAGCATGCAGTTTGAATACCTTTGTACATCACATCATTTCAATCATCTCCAGACCTTTTATGTTTGAATCCCCTTCCTTTCCTGCAATCTCTGCAGTGGCCACTCAGTCAGCTCATGTTCAGGAGCTGCAAGCACAGGATTCCAATGGACTGGGAACCGACAAAATTGAAAGCGAAAAGCTCGAGGCAAAGGACACAAAGGACATAGAGAAGCTCGGCAGAACTCTGAGAATTTGCACTGGTTTTGGTTGAGTTGATTTCCAAAGCGTTTGCAGCCTTGTGTGCGGTGAAGTGTGTGTACATGGTCGTTTCCATACCACGGTGTTATAATGGATCATGGTTCAATTCAGCGTGTGCTTGAAACTGTTGTTCTTGGTGTGATTGAATCTTCATTCTAATTTAGTTTTTCTTTTGGTGTTTTTCTTCTTTTTCTTCTCATTTCTTTTCTCGGTCTGAGGCAGGATGCACTGACAGAGGCTCCTTCAAAGCGTTTGCGAGTCGAAGCCCCGAAACTCTGAGCACACTTGCTTGGACTCAGAGCTGCTCGTGTGCAACACATGTGCCGCTTTGGGACAGCTTCATTTAAGATGGGCCGAAGGCTCCTAATGATGTCCAATAGCCCTGAGGGTACATTTTTTATTTTCATCCCGATTCCTTTTCTGTGGCTTTGATAGTTGCATGCATGGGACACGAAGACACACACACACACACATCTGTGTTTCTGTCTTTGGGTGTGGTGTGGGTGTGGGCGTTTTTGATGTTTTTGCGCAATTTTTTGTGGAGATTCCTGAATACGAAAACATCCCTCAATACGGAACCATTGACAAACTGAGTAAGCAAGAGGATCATCATGGGCTGGGTGAGCAGTGGGCACTTCAAGCTGGCCTGTATGGAATATATTTATTTACACATATGCATTTGCATATGGATGACTTTATCCTTTCATGTGATATTCGTGAAAATCATGGCAGCAGGAAGGGGCGAAAGGCAAGTAGGCTGTGTGCAGACTGAGAAAGCCCAATTGAAGCGGCCACGAGCTTTGACTCAGCGCTCGTGGCAAAAGAGATAGATCTTCACATGTCGCGTGTTGAGCACTGTGAGGCTGAAAGGCAGGTAAGTGCTGCATGTGTATCAAATCTATCAACTACTTGCCTTTAGGAGTAAGATATAGTAAGATCCTTCAGGATTACAGCCACAGGTGCAGCTGTTCAGAGCCATGCCTTTTTGGACTTGCTGTAACGCAGAGGTGCTTGTTTGGATTGACCTGTGGCCAAAGATATCAAATGATGAATGTACAGCTGATACAGCATGTAATATACAATCTCACGCACATTTACTCAATGCAGTTTTGCTCAAGATTCCTGGAGGCTTTCTGGAAAGAGGACTTTTAAACGGTTTACGTTGGCCTGGAGCGAGTCTTTTGATGTGTCCTTAAGAGCAACCGAGCATGTGCAAATGCAACATGAACACATGCAAACGATCAATAGAGTAAAACACCATATCCGACAATCCAACAATCATGTGCCAGTCTCCAATCTCATGTTTTCAAGTTACATCCCAAGGGTCCCAAACGCATTTCTGATATCAGTATTCTTTGATCACCATCACCGCTACGAAGTCTTCGTGGTTGACTTTGCGGCTCCATGGCGAGGGCATTGGCCACGTTGTCTCGTTGGCCGAGTGCAGAGCTGCAACTGCGACGAGTTGAGGCGAAGGATGTGAAGACGTGCGCAGCCCTTGAGGCTGCTTCTTATCCAGCTGATGAGGCACGGTGAGCAAACAGCAAGCCTCACCGTGATCGAATCTTCGTTCAGCTGTTGGATGTTCGGAAATGGCTTGACAGATTGCATTGGAGCTATTTACATCTAGTTCTGAGACATTTACAAATGCCAATGTTTTGCTCTAATTTGAGGGTGGAGCATCGCAGGCTGCATCACCAGAGAATTTGTCATTGCGCCAGCGCGTCGCGGGAGACTATTTTTGGGCTGCAGTAGTCGCTGGGTTGCGGGACTTTCACAGGCTGCTTTTCACAGGCTGCTTTAACCAATGTGTAGAAATGCTTTAGATCTTTATAGCCAATGTGTAGAATGTGTGTTGAAATGTTTGAAGCCCAAGACTCGGCACATTTCTAGAAACATGGTGCTGGATTTGCTGCGAATTCTACAAGCTGCCAGTACTACCAGTGCTAGGTATAGTAGTAGCAGCAGGAGGAGAAGTAGCAGTAGCAGCAGTAGCAGCAGCAGTAGTAGGAGTAGTATGTAGCAGTAGCAGCACAAGCAGCACAAGCAGCAGCAGCAGCCACCGGAATAGTGAATTAATACCCTGTAGCTTAGATTGGCGCAATGCGGGCTTCTTGTGTGCCGCCGGGCACCAAGTTTGCCAAGGACAAAGACGACTCCCTGGTTGGTTTTGTATGTGGCACCCTTGCACACGGCAATTCCTTGACGCATGAGTCGATGGAGAAGCATGAGCCGTCAGGCTGGTTTTGCCCAGGTTTCTTCTCCATGATCCCTGGCTTTTGTCACTGCACCCGTAGACACTGAGACTCTCAGACGTGAGAGTGTGGAGAAGCGGTTCATTCTTCAAATGTGGCGCTTCGCTCACGACCTGGAGGCCGTCTTCTGTGCGTGCACTCTGTGGTCACCAAAGAGTGCTTTCGACGACGAGGCATTGGACGGGACACCGTTGGCCAAATGAATCACCATCTCCCAAGTCTTTGAACCATTCCTTGTGCTCTGTGAATGGACGTTTTTGAACCATTGCAACAAAGTGCGGAGTCTTGTTTCCTTGCAATGAAATCAGTGGTCCATGTAGGCGTTGCGCTGGAGATGCTTCGGGAGTATCTCCGAGCAGTGGCTGCTCTGCCACCAGGCCCAGCTGTAGCAGCCATAGCATCTGTTGAGACCCAAGAAATTTGCTGAAAAAATGCTGTCACATTTGTCACCTTTTGGCTGTGCTCTCATGAAGCTGGCGGAGAGATTCAGCGTCAACGCTTGACACATACCACACATGAGTAGTGCACACCTGAAGTATTTCGTGCCAAAACATTATGGGTTGGGACATCTCTTCTGCTTGTTTGGGCTCGACAGGAGCTCGACCGGAGGCCTGCGCATTGATTGCAAAGGCTGGCCTTGTGTCGCTTTACGTGTTGCTCAATTGCACTTTCAAATCCTTTTCAAATCTTTTTTCAAATCTTCTTTCAAATCTTGTCACTATTTCGCTGACTGGGCAAACTCCTGTTAAAGCTTGCCGTTGTGCCAGCAACAATACCCCGTGGGCATGCAACGCAACGCAACTCTGTGACATTCGGTGATGCTGTAGAGCAATATGTCCCCAGCTAAGGAAGGCTGGCTTTCAGCTGCTGGGGTTGAGCAGTGTGGTGCAACATGGCTGGAATGTCAGAGGTTTGTTCTCTCCTCAATGGGACGGAATTCCTTGCGAGGAAAATTGTAGCTGTCGACTTTTGCCGGGAAACATTTGGGAAATAGCAAGTTTCAACACCACAAGGACCCGCAAAAATATCACTCAAACTATCCAAGGTTGCACATGTGCACATGTTGACATGTACAAAAGTGATCAAAACTGGCATACACCTTGCTGGAATCCGCCGGAGTCGTTACCGGCCCAGGATTGGGAGACAGATCGTCTTGGCACCGCAGGGGCAAGCATGTTTCTCCTAGAACATTTGCTTTAAACACATATTGTTGGTTGTCCAACCGATCACCCTTTCACCCTTCCATTTTGTCGTCGAAAAGGTTCTAATTCTGTAACTACCGTGCCCTTTTCACCCTTTTTTCCCACAGGTTTTGCGGAGTTATCGCTCTGTGTTTGCACAAGTTTTTGCTGGTGCTCTCCCATCGCCATTGGTAGCGACGCAAGCATTTCCAGGGATGCACATAACTGCACATATTTGCGTCAATTCACTTTGGAGCACAAGCTGCCTGGAACAGCCTTCTCAGCCCCTTTCCAGAAACCATTCAGTCTTTGTCGGGCCTCGTTGTTTCAACTTTTTGCTGAGGCTGAAGCGAACGTTCACATATGGTGCAAGTGAACGGTAGAGTGAATGCCCTACCCCACTCCCACCCGATGTCCCCCACGCAGAATCAAGACAGTTTGCAAGTGCAAGAGGACGGTAACATGCCCCGCCCAGCCTCACCCAAGATACCCCATAGCATCAACATACGATGTAATGCCGTGGCGTGTCACTTTGGTGGGACGGAGACGAGGCCGTTGGCATATCAACATGGACTTTGACAGCAAAAAACAGCCGTACGGAGTCGTAAAATGGCCAAACATCATACGCCTTGATGCAACCGTTGGACGGTTGGCTTAGTTGACTTAAGATTGTAGATGGTTTCTATTCAGTCGGTGAAGTAGGACGAAGCAAGGACCCTGCATAGTAGCATGGGCTTCATCACTCGCTGCTGGCACCATGCTGGCACCACAATTTCAGTCTGTTTATGTCTGTTTTTGATGGTTTTTTTCTTAATTTCTGTGTTTGTTTGCCTAGGCATGGTGCAGATCCATGGTTTGAGCTCCAGGCAACGACCGAGCAGCTGAAGCTTTGTTTGTTGGGCTTTGCCGGAACAATTCACATCCTCTCTCCACACCCATGCCTCCCCTGGCCCTGCCACATATTTTCCCCATGCATTCTCACCCACTCCATACCGAATCTCCACGTGGCCCCACTCCCATCCACTCCTGTCCAGTTGCTATACACAGCAACTTTGCATGAACTTTGTGAACATGCAATCATAGAATTCCTTTCACACACACAAATATATATATATATATATACATATTCAATCATATTCATGAATGAATGCATTCGCACCATACATCAAAATATGGAACATTGTTGCGTGCCAGTAGCACTATGCAGCATCGGCACTGATTCCGAATATGACCCTCGTCCTGCTGATAAGGCAGTGAAGGATAGTTTAGGCAGCGTATCTTTCCGGTGGCTGAAATTGCTGCCGTCGGTGCTCTTATTGATTGTTGTTGTTGTGGTTGTTGTTGTTGACGGTGGTAGTGCTGCTTGGCAATGGTGGCGGTATGTGGCGGTTGTGTTTCTGGTGCCGTTGTCCATGTTGCTGTTCATGATGTGGTTGTTGCTGAGGGTTTCACCGTTATTGTCGGAAGTGATGTTCTTGCAAGTGTTGTTGCATTCCCATGTAAGGCCTCGTTGTTCACGTCATGTGTGTTCATGCTGGATGTGCCACAGAAGCCAGGTATCAATGACAGTGATTTCGTTCACGCCTTTGCGTTCCACTCTGACCGGGCTCTGATAAGCCAGTGGCTTTTCAATTCACAAATCAATACATCTCATGTCGTTTCACCGGCTGTGATGCTTCCTTCCTTCCTTCCTTCCTTCCTCTTGTTCTCCCATTGCGTCCTTTTCTTTCTTTTCTAGCTGTGTTTGTCCGGCGGCTTGAGATATTGTAGGAGGTCTCTCCAAGGCCACTCCTGTCGGCAGGTACCTGACGTGGTGCGTACTGCATTCACAGAGCCGCTACTTCAGTGTGATGCCTTCACAGCAGAACCGGGAGCTGGCAATGCTGCAGCGGTGGTTTTCTCTCACCGCAAGGGCGATGCAAAATGGATGCAGAAGGACGGAGCCTCCAACCGGTAGGGGCAGAGCAGCTAGTCATATGATCCTTGCAGACTAGTCCCACGCAACCCTGCTATTGGATCGGGCATAATGGTCACAGTGGTGACCGGGACAACAAGAGCATTGATGATCTACTACAGCAATATCTTCAGTTGATTCGATCCAGTCATCCTGTTCCCGCCAAGCCATCAGAGTCATTGAGAGCCACTGAAAAGAGCAGCAGCAAAAGCCAAAACCAAAGCCAAAGCCAAGGAAAGTAAACCAAACGAACAAACAAACTACTTAGCCAACTGACCAACAACGACGGCAGGAATTCCGTCATGAGGCTGTCATGACAGTAAGAAACCCTAGAAACAACGAAGAAGAGTGCAATCAATCAAGATGATATTGAATGATCCAAAATGTAGAGCAGCTACATGCGATGACAAAAATGATGATGGCAGGATCAATGAGAATAAGAAGACCGGAATCTGGATAACCTTCTCACATGCACATGCAAAGGACGTAGTCAACAAAAGGGTGTCCACAGTGGCTGCTGGAACCCACTGTCACTGACATGCGAGGACCTGCGAGGACCTTCATGACAGTGATGACCAGTGATAAGTATTTACATGACCTTGCCAAGTCAAGTTGCAGCTAAAGTCAGAAAGGCGATGTTCGAAGCAGTCTTTGTTTGCCAGACCTCATGGCTCTGGTAGTGAATGAGGATGAATGAAGGGCATGATGTGGCATGTTGTGTTTGAAGCAGGTGGCCGCCGAGAACAACCTGTCAGAGACCGCTTTTGTGGAGCAGCTGCGATCGAACGATGAATCTCAGCAGCGCTTCTCACTACGATGGTTTACGCCAACGTGCGAGGCAAGGCAAACCACCACGCCATCGTTTCCAGAATGCTATATTTGTACTGCACGCCGTGTGATTTCCGCTTGTAAATAGATGGACAACTGAAACAATGACTATGCTGCGGGTAAAGCCAGTTTCTTCCTGTGGTTCCATGTGCTCGTAGAAGTCCTTTGGTGTATCCAAATCTGTGTCATAGTCCTTCGCACAGCTCCACAAGCTGCTGCCAGACACTGCTGGAACATGCTGGAACATTTTGGCGTGGCATGATTTAAGAAAGCTTGGTCAGACTGCTCTAGCCCGATGAAACCATTTGTTTTGAACCTGTGGAGTTTGCATTGGTAGATTTGCGGCGTCTCTGGCTGAGTGCCGGCGTTTTCTTGCTGGCAGGCAAAGTTTGTCACACAAAGTCACCCACACATATGCCAACAGTTTGCCACCCTGTCGCGCGCACATCGCATGTACAAGTGCAACATGCCTTGTCGAGCGTTGCAAAGTGGCTCCGTTGGTTCGAACCCTGAGCTCCGAACAGGTTGATCTTTGTGGCCACGCCACTCTTGGAGCAGCCCATGCCCTTTGGTCAACGGGCCGTGCATCAAAGCGTCGCCGTATTGACTTTGAAACCAAGGCATCTGGTGTTCTGAGCTGCGAGCTTTCAGAAAGTGGTTGGATTCAGATGGACTTTCCGGCCGATCCGCCGAATATGTCTTCGTCGATTTCTCGAGATGATCTCAGCAAGGCTCTGGGTGTACAACCTGAGTCAGTGCTCGCAGCGGGACGCGGAAGATTTGACATCCTTTGCGAGCTGAAGCCTGCATCATTTGACCCTTGGCTTGATGCTGAGCATGTATGTTAGTTGATGTTATTTGATCACAATGCTCACATTTTAGTTTTGATAGAAGCTGTAGTATGTACGTGTATGTATTCAATCGAATATATAAAATGCAGGCTATGTTTGTTGATTTCTTTCTATTGCAATGTGATGTTGCGATGCATGATTGCACACCGAACTGGCACCGCCCCTGGCTGGCTTGTACAGAAATAGATGTTGATCTTGGCCCCACAGGGTTGCAATGTTGTATCTCTATTCAACTCCGCGCCATTGGGCTTCGGAAGAAACATGTGTATCCCGACAGAATTATTAAGACTCCAGCTACAGCTACTTGCCATGATAGATGAAAGTGCGTTGAGTCAGAGTCAGCAAAGACAAGAGATATACTGATACACCATGCAGGTCACAGGAAAGAATGCATACTCCGTTGAGCACCAGGACGAGATGAAACCAGATCAAGCAGCACTAGCACAGTTCGAGTGTCGGGGTGTTTGCGTAACGTCAGCCGGTTGCGGTGAAGACAGTCTGGAAGCAAAACGTGCAAATCAGGCAGCTGCGCCGGCCAAGATGCTCACCACAGCTTGATTGACATTTTCCTTGTGTTTTGTGGTCACTTGTTGTCTAGTTTTTGGAAATGGGTTTCCTCATTGGCACAATTCACAAAGAGGGGTTTGATGACTTTGATTCACACGAACTGCTGATGACTTTGCTTCCCGTTGATAACTTCGAAGATGGCAAGATTTTTTGGGGGGTCGCCTCCGAGAGGAGAAGGCTTCGCGATAACTTACCTGTTTGCTTTGTCGATAGGTTTCTTCGTAGAGTAAGTGCATTAAAAGAAAGGAACATCTTTTCCGTGCCATTCCGTGCTTTCGTGATCTTGCAAGGTTTATTTGAAACAAAACAGTAGGCACGGATGTTTTGTGTGGAACAGAAGTGTAGGCTGTGGGGATGGTGGGTGGATGTTAGATATCCACTTGCCATTTTGGCTCAAGGAGCCTGAATGGTTTGAGTTTTTGATGGACTTCAACCTGTTGAACCAGGAGATCCGCACGGCGAGTCTGTCGGATCTTTTGGATTTGCTGGAGCTCGTGTGGTACGAGCTGGCCCGCCGTTTTCGGAGCAGGCAGTTGGTGGAGCGCCCCGCTCCTTGGGACCCCAGGTACCAACCACCTCCTGATCGAACTCAACGGCGAGAACGACCCTACTGATGCGGTGTGCGTATGGCCTGGCCTTCGGACTTGTCGCCTTTCTCCACCATCACTGCCATCCGGAACCACTTGGGTGTGACCGACGAGGTGTGGCAGGCGTGGATTGGCGCAGCCGGGGATCCTGGAGAAGATGTCCGACTACTGGCGTCCATCCCGGCCAATGCCATCGCGGCGACCACGGAGAACACGGTCTTTCCCAACGGCGACCACTTGACTGTAGTCCAGGCCACACAGGTGGGGCGAGTGTACCGACTTGCACACCGAAGAGTTCACTCAGACTGCAACCTGGACATGGCGCTATGGACAGATCCAGACCCATGGGGCATGGGAACTACACCGGGGACTTTACCAACGGCAACCACCTCGACTGGAACAAGCCCGTTGGGAGAGGGGCGGAAGCTGAAGTTCAATGCCATCCTCGACCAAGGGGACGACACCGAGTTCATCGTCGAACCGGACACCAAGAAGCAGACTTGGTTGATGGGCTACCTCAACAAGACGGGTGGCCTACCTTTGGAGCAGGAGGAGCCGACGGTGGAACA
>VSDK01028384.1:444486-478606 GCA_009767595.1 Symbiodinium kawagutii
CTCTGAAGAGTTCTACCCCTTGCCGACTCCGGGTCGAGAGCCTGACCTGTGGGGCGCCTCGCCGGAGAGTGACAGTGCCGGACCATGGCACTCTTGGCTGTGAAACAGGACTGCTGCGGCCGATGGACTGCCCGGTTGAAGGGGGCGGGACTTGGCTGCCACCTGGGACATGGCCTAAAGGTTTCCCCAAGGTTTACACTTGTTTAACCCTTTTCACAATTGTTTTCCCCTTTGCCACCTGTCAGGTACAATTGTTACACGGATTCTGCGGCTAGGCTCGAACATGGAGGGTTGGTCTTGGACCGGGATCGCCCTAGTGTGGTTCGCAGTGTGGGGCGTCATTAGCCACTTCTGGCTGGTGACATGGATTCGCCGTCGCATGCTGGTGATGTGGCTCCAACGCCGTCCACCTCCAACCACCCGAATCGAGGCCGGCCGCAGATGGGCAGACGACCAGGTACGCCACGGTATCACATGGCATCCTTGGTCCAACCTTCGGTCGCGGTACCAACCAAACGAGCAGGGACTGGCGACCTTGACAAAGAAGAGGTGACGAAGGCTCGGAAGACTCCACGCGTCAAAGCGCCACCTATGACTAAGACGGAGCAAGTGGTGGAGGACCTGGACGAGGGTGACGAAGGGTTTTCACTACCAGTATCCTCGTCGAGGTATCAAGAGACCTCTCAAACCGATCCACCAGAAAGGGGCAGGTCAGAGGACGAGAACAAAACTACACCACCAATAGAGCAATACCAAGCAGAGAAGCCCACAGGTTGGGGACATTGGTTGCCATCGATGATGTCTTCGGCACGAAGGGTTTCCACCTCAGTGGCTTTTCAACTGTTCAGCCCGAAGAAACGACCATTGCATGACGATGACCAAGACACCAAGGAGGAATTGGAGAGACCGAAGCTACCCCAGACAAGGAAGGGAAGCAAACCAACTCTCAGGAAGGCCTTGGAGGTAGCGTCCCAGGCAAGGTCATCAGACAAGGTCGTGAAGAAGTTGGAGGCGGACTTCGCATCTAACACCTCAAGGAAGTGCAGATCGGCTATGAGGAGTACTTTGACAAGGTTGTGGTCAACGGCAAGAAACGACGAGCTCATGCCCTTAAACCCGGCCAAGGTGAAGCTGTTGGCAGCTATCCTCAAGGAGTCGGGGTACAAGGCAGCCGGGAACTACCTGGGCGAACTAAGGGTGTGGCATATAGAAGGAGGACACAACTGGTCAGAGTTGCTGGATAGAACGACCAAGTTGTGTAAGTTATCCACTTCAAGAGCAGTGGGTCCCAGGAAGAAAGCGATGGAGGTACCAACCAAGCTCACCGGACCCACCTTCACCGAAAGCATCGCCAAGCAGAAGCCCCGCTTGATCAAGATGGCCAAAGAGCTCTTCGAGTTCGGGACGGTATGGATGCTACGGGAGGTGGAAATCGCCATCATTCAAGTGGAGAACATCAAGGTGGACTTCGAGGACCGCAAGGTGGTCTTGACGATACCGGTTTCGAAGACAGACCAGACAGGTGAGTCGGTGGACCGAGTTCTGCAGTGCCTTTGCCGAGAAGAACCATGCCATGCTGCGTGTCCCTTCTACACCACCATCAGGCTACTCGACAGGGTACGCACCACACAATCCCCTTGGATCTGTACCGCCAAGTCGGGGAGGAGAGGCACGAAAAGCCAACTGGTGCGAGAATGGAGGAAGCTGTATGGACCCGAGGTGTCAGGCCACAGTACAAGACGCACTGGAGCGTTGACATACATCCGGAACGGGTGGGCCATCGCGCAGGTGGCGTTCTTGGGGAGATGGAAATCCCAAGTGATCTACAACTACGCGGCGGAGGCTCTAGCTTCACTACCAGTGAACAATCCCAACACCTTCGCAGCGGCATTTGATTCAGGTGCCCATGGTCACGAAGGCTTGACACCGAAAGTGGAGGAGGTCAAAGTCAAAGAAGCGGAGCCGAACCCAACCCTGCTGGACGTAGAGACGGTGAGGAACCAACTCTCGGTGGAAGTCGAGGCTTTGAAGCTCAATCAAAGTCGTGCCCTCAAAGTTTTGGAGGACGAGGTGAAGGAGTTGAAGGCCACCCACGACAAGAACACAGGTGGGTTACCTCTCTACGTGCTGTCCACTGCCACCAGGATTGTACACGACAATCTGAACCTCACGGTGTGTTGCCCGCCACATCTTTGGAGGACAAGATGTGGGTGGAGTTACTCTAAGTCTGACTTCACCTTTGTGGCGGTCGACCACGTGTGGACCAAGTGTCAGAAGTGCCTCGCACTCGCGCAAAGCAAGAGAGGGGAGTGAGGCGAGTGTACAGGTGCTGTGTGGTATACACAGCGGGCAGTTGGAAAGGAAATTCAAAGGACAGCACAGGCATCAAACAGATGCAACCTCGACACCACTCGAAAAAGGTCCACCGCAGGAGTTGGAAAGCCACACGCTGTTTTGAAACAAAACAGTAGGCACGGATGTTTTGTGTGGAACAGAAGTGTAGGCTGTGGGGATGGTGGGTGGATGTTAGATATCCACTTGCCATTTTGGCTCAAGGAGCCTGAATGGTTTGAGTTTTTGCCCACTACCACCCACCCTTTCTTTTGAGGGGAGTGAGGCGAGTGTACAGGTGCTGTGTGGTATACACAGCGGGCAGTTGGAAAGGAAATTCAAAGGACAGCACAGGCATCAAACAGATGCAACCTCGACACCACTCGAAAAAGGTCCACCGCAGGAGTTGGAAAGCCACACGCTGTTTTCAAAATATTTCAGAGTCACTGCATCTTGGACCTCGTGGCTAAATGCTTTCGATGGTTGTTTTCAGATCCCAACCGGTTGCAATTCCTAGCACGGATAGCCACAACTGGAACTAATGCAATTATGCACTGCATTATTCTTTCGACACTCACTGAAGTATCTGAAGTGCTGGGTTTTGCGAGGGGCAAAACTCGTCGTACACTTCATTCTGGCAACATGCTTGCATAGCCCCGACGATCTTCATTCAAGTACGCCAGCAGTGGTTCCCTGTTCAGGTTGAGAAGCGATAGTATCCAACGGTCATGAGATGTCATGAACGAATTGTACCTTCCCACAAAGTGACTACTTATGATACTTATACCTAAGCCTAAATGTTTGGCTTCAATTAAACCCACTTATCTCATCTGATCTGGCCCTAGGATTGATTTTCGTTCACGCTTTTTTGCACCGCGCGCGGGTCTAGCAGAAGATCCAGTCACTGGCTCTGCTCATTGTACGCTGGCGCCTTACTGGGCAGAGCGCCTCGGAAGAGATCCCAATGGAGCTGAAGTGGCAGCTAGGCAGAAGACTTGTCATTGGACAGCTGAGGTGAGAAGTGATCCAGGTTGCTGTAGTTGGTTGTTTGATATACTGTAATATTTTTGCATGTTTATGATATTTCATTTCTAGTTGAATCATTTCATACTGTTGCAAATTGGTTCGGATGTATGTTCTTTATTTTTTTCACCTTTTGGGTACATACACCTTAGGTTGGATTTCAAGCTTCAGCCAGGGGAGGTGTCGTCAAGTGCCGGCTGGGCAATGGGCGCGTTGCCCTTTTGGGCCCTGCCACTACCACGCTGGAGGGGGGTATTTTCTGTGGGTAATCCTGGCCGGGGTCCTGCAGAGATTCTCTCCTGAAGATTTGACGTGTGAATACGTTTGACCATGTTTGACCTATCGGATCCGATGGATCCCTTTTTCGCTGAGTCAGAAAAGAGGCATTTGTCGTGCATTCGTATGCATTCCGTACCTTGAATCCACGGTCTTAAGTTTTAAGTCTGCACTTGTCTTGCCCGCGCAGGCCCTTGGACAAGATCTGGTGGATAGCTTCGTAGAGGACACTTTGCAAAATGAAGAGATGCCTCGAGATGCCACGAGATCTCACGGGATGCCACGAGATGCCACAAGTGAAAAGCTTGGTTGAGGCAAAGGGTCAAAGAAGCGTTGCTAAGGAAACTCATCGAGAGGAAGCTCGAAAAGCCCTGAAGAAAGCTTTGGAAGGTGCCCGCAGTTGCCAGAGCAGTTGCGAGGGTTGCGGGGGTTTCGGGCTGCAGTTGTTGGTTGTGAGAAATGGGTGACTGGAATAGAAGAGACAAAAAAGATAGGACACTAATGGACGATGAATCCATATCAGAGTACGAATCAATCCCCTGGCCCCTCCCAAGTCCCAACCCTGTACTTTCACATACATCTTTAGAAATAAAAAATCTACTACCCACATTTTCTCCAAAAATCAAAGGATAAATATGGGTACGATATATTTCCCACCGTGTGGAGTGCGCAGTAAGAAATACAAGTAGGTACCTATATGTAGTATTTGTTTTACATATACATATTTTTTGGAACAATCGTTCGGTGAACCTTAATATGCGGAAAGACTCCAAGTTGAAAACACTGTTTTTTGTTTGTGTATGTTCGGGGGCGGCAGTGGGAAGACGGTGCAACTACCCGAGGCCATCCCTTTGAGAACTATGAAGTGCCAATCTCGGCGAAGGCTCGCATGTGACATCATGTGACCCAAGAAGTTCTTCATTGGGACTGTTGAACTTCAGTTCTTCAGCATGTTCTTCTTCCAGTTTCTTGTGTGTACATTTGTTTGCTCATTTGTCTTTTTTCTTGATTCATTTCATTTCATTTCTTTTATGAAACGAGCCGTGATCGGCACCAACCGCAAGGGTGGCGGCTGTCGGCACATGCTCCTCAATGTCAAGGCCTCAACAAGAACAGATAGGCCCAGCATCTTGAGTTCCCTGACGCCCTGGGGTGGAAATTGCTGCACTGCTTGAGTTCCATCGTCGGTGCAAGGTGTGCTTGGCATCGCTGTCACAGCTCTTTCTTCATTCATCTTCATTCTTCACGGCAATTGCCAAAACAATCTTCCAAGCTATGCAATGCTGTGCGCCTGTTCTTTGCTACATGTAAAGCGCCCATGCAAGGGTGGAACATTCTGGAAGTCATGGAATTTCATGGGTCCAATGAATTGGAGCTGCAAACCAACAGGTATGCACAGTTAAGCATCTTAAGCTGGCACGCAGAGTTTCCACCATACTTCAGGCAATCTGATTCTCCTATGATCCTTTGTTCAAGACATGTTATTGAATCCTTATTCAATCCTTTGAAGTCTTATTATCTCTTATTATTATCTCTTATTATTATCTCTTATTATTATCTCTTATTGTTATCTCTTATTGTTATCTCTTGTGATTTCTTGTGATTTCGTGTGGGTCCCCGAAGCATTTCATGAGCCTTCGAATTGCCGAGGCCACGAAGCGCACTGGCAGCGGTGTCATTTGCGTGGGACAGGAGCAACATGGAGCAACAGCAGAGTCACATTGCGCCGTGGTATGCGATGCTATGCCACTTGGTATGCCATAGTATGTCAATGTGTGCGATATCCAGCTGCAAAATGGTCTCAAGGTGTCTCAAGGTGTCTCAAGGTGTCTCAGGGTTGAGTTGGAGAAGTAATTTCCCCAGGGCAGGGGAGCCTCTGTGGCATCCTTGCAGGACATTACAGAGCATCAAAACCTTCTGATGCAGCTCACAGCCTAGACTTCACGAACTGTTCAGCGGGTCTTCCGGAGCGCTCAGACAGTAGCATTCTGAATTCTATAGTTGATATAGTTGTGTTATCCAGCAAACTTGTAGACCCCATATATGTGACCCAATCCGATGCCAAGAGCTTGAGCTTCATCAACTTGATCCAAACTTTAGTAAAGCCCCAGCTTAAGCTGAGAGAAACTACCAGCATGACAACATGACAAAGACTGAAACAGGAACGACTGAGAATGCTTGACATATGCTTAGAGCTTGAAGATACAGCCTCATGATCCTCATGTGATTTCATAATATTTCATATTCTTCAGATTCCCCCAGGGCTCTCCTGCACTTCCCCATAGGTTTCCCATGGATTCCCCATCTTTCCCCAAGTTTTCATAGAGGTTCATGGAGTGCCAGCTGAGGCATCAACTGGTTGCTGAGGACCTGCGAAGCCTCCTTGAAACCACCAACACACCCATCTTTGGGCTCGATGCAAAAGGCTGCGCCCTCAAATCCTGCTGCGCATTCCTTCAGCATTCCTTCAGCATTCTCAGCAGGGTAAAACACGCTACTGGTTTCTGATGGTTTGTGATGGTTTGAGCAGGATGTTTATATCTTGGCTACTGATTTCAAAGGCATCCCTTGATGTGACTAAATGATTGGTCACCTTGGTGTCCCAAGGCTGCATCACAGTTTGGAATCGCAAGGCGGGTCTGTGATGTGGCACTGGGGTGTGCTAGGCTCTACAATTCGAGGCATTCTTTGATTTTTAGTGAGCACAGTGGGCACTTGGTGCCAGCTCCGTCTGAGGTTTGAGCAAATCGACTTATAAATTCGTTCACAAACATCTGCCCTAGCTCCCTCTCATGTGGCGCATGCATGCGCATGCAAGTATTCAGCATTCACATGTCGTCGGTTTTATTCATGCATATTCACGCATATTTACCCTATGGCTCTAGAAAACGACCATAGTATTGTATAGATGATGTTAGTGCATCATATAATGATCAATTCTCCTGCATCGTTGACCAGTGGTGAGGGAGCCGATGGAGCCCTTGTACGCGTGTGCAAGCTTTGTTTCGCCAGGCAGAGGAAATCACTTCCTACACCAAGATGGTGCGCCCGCGAAGCTAAAGGGCTCTGAAACTCTCAATCGACCAATCAAACTCTTCGTCCCAGATTGTCACAAGAAGCAAATAGAAGCAATGTGAAGCAAGGCGCTTCAGTGATTGGACTCACGACACATGATGCAGTATCGGACGCATCGTTCGATATCCTTCACTGAAGTGTGACTCAGCATCCCACTGGGCTGCGAGCGGGGAAGGCTAGTGAGGGCTTTCTTTTTGTCGACTTTTTGTTTTGTCGACTTTTCGATTCTGTTTGGCTTTTCGTAGGCTGAGGATGGCTGAGGTAGACATGCAGTCATGGTGCCTGCCTTGCGGCTCGAGAGAGAGGTGGCAGGTCAAGTCGCATATAGTCGCATGGCCCACTCCCAGTTTTCCACAAGACCCTTGACAGGTTAGGTTAGGTTTGGCAATTTTATGCAATTTTTTTTGCGCTTTGAAGCACTTTGAAATCCTACCTGCCTGATCTGCATCACCAGACATTATTGATGTTGTTCTCCAGTCTTTTCTTCCTTCGCCTTCACCCCTTTCAACGAAGCTCATGCCCGAAATTTATATATCCTGGTTCATCTCAGCTTGGCCTGGTCGCAATGTTGCATTTTCCAAATGAAACCGCAGAAGATGATCAGGCTGGAGCATGCTGGAGCGAAATTATGATGAGATATTTAGTTGTCAATTGGAACCCATGGCATCCCTTGGCAAAACATCGAAAAACCACCGGTTCAGGTTTTCACATGGGAGGTGCTCTGAACTCTGTGTCCTGGATTCACCATGCAGTTGATAAGCAAAGTGCGCAAATGCATTCCGCATCAAGAATTGATTTGATCGTGATTTTGTCGGTCGAGCCAAGCTTCCAGGCCAACTCGGCTGTTTTGAATTGGTATATTTTGATATATTTGGTGAATCTATGCTGTGATCGTGCTGAAACACTGACACCTTGCAATCCGGTGGCTATTGGTTGTCCAGGTCGATTCTGTCCTCGATGATGAGGTTTTGCGGGAACGATTCCATTGCAGAGCAAGAGCACAAAGTACCATCTGGAACAGATTGCACATGCACAAACACGCACGAACTGCAATCTGATTTCATTTGGACTTGCAGATCATTGCAGGTTTCTGTTCCATGTAGACCTGAAAGGCAGATGAACTCGAAGCAGCAGCTCCTTCAAGGAAGCTCTCGAGATTTAACACACAGCCGTCTCTCAGTTGCAGAGTGCACAGTAAGTGCTTCACCGTGTTGGGATCTCTCAAGCCACCGTTTCCCAGTGCATTTCCCCTCCTCAGATGTGAAAGGGTTGATGTTGCTGGAGTCCACTGGAGCTAGAGAACAGAGGGCTGGGACAAGTTGGACAGGCTACAGCCAGATGGGTCACGGTATCAGAGGTCAGTTCTCAAGCTCGAAGGCATCCAAACAGCTGCGAATTCTCACTACGACCTCCATTCTCACAATCTTGCATCATCATCATCATCATCATCATCATCATCATCATCATCATCATCACCATCACCATCATCATCACCATCATCATCATCATCACCATCATCATCATCACCATCATCATCATCATCATCATCATCGTCATCACCACCACCATCACCATCACCATCATCATCATCACCACCACCATCACCATCACCATCATCATCATCATCATCATCATCACCATCACCATCATCATCACCATCATCATCATCATCATCACCATCATCATCACCATCACCATCACCATCACCACCATCATCATCATCACCATCATCATCATCATCATCATCATCGTCATCACCACCACCATCACCATCACCATCATCATCATCACCATCATCATCATCACCATCATCATCATCATCATCATCACCATCATCATCACCATCATCATCATCATCCTCATCATCATCATCCTCATCATCATCATCATCATCGTCATCATCATCATCATCCTCCTCATCATCATCATCACCACCATCACCATCACCATCACCACCACCATCACCATCATCACCATCATCATCATCATCACCATCATCATCATCATCACCATCATCATCATCATCATCATCACCATCATCATCACCATCACCATCACCATCACCATCACCATCACCATCACCATCATCACCACCGTAAGCATCATGACCATTATTATCATGCATCACCATCCGCACTTGCACCTTTCTGATCCTCTCAGCAACAGAATCATCGGCAAGCGATGGGCTTCTCGCAGTGCATCCAGCATTGCTATCGGCCAAGGGTTGCCTCCGAGATCACTCGGCGGAGTTCTGGTTGGGGTGGCATGGTGGAGGCGCGACCGTCCAATGCGCAGGAAAACGGTGATAAAGTTTGGAAAAATGCACGGATATGTGCACGCTCCGTGGTAGTATGTATAGATATAAGATGATATATGTAAAGATACATCTCAAAAACAAATACTTGAACTATGTACATTACACATTGCTACACCATACGTGATTTTCATGGACGCTATCAGCTACATTGGACTGATCATCAGTGCAAGTAACTTAATTCATATGCTTCCCCTGAGCCCTGAGGTACTCAACAAGCACTCGCTCAAGGATGACATGCTGTCATCCGTAAACAGATGCGAAAATTCACTTGCCAGGATCATGTGAAATATGAGCGCATTCAGTTTTGATTTGGTCAGCCACGGTTCGTCCTTAATCCTAAAGCAAAGCGATCCCAGTGACTCTCCGGAAGTCCAATTGCTTGCAGTATCCTGGCATAGCTTCAAGGAGTTGCATATTAGTGGAATCGTTTCCATGGGCTCACTCCAGCTACACACCTATTCAAAAATGATACCTGGCTTGTGGTGCTTCAGTCCTCATGATATTTCTTTGGTTATTTTGTACCCACCCTCCGGGACTTCGAGGTGCACTTTCAATGATGAGTGCAGCAGTGTAAAGCATGGCTTTCACGCTTTGACACAGGTTGGATGGACCTTCTTCAAAGACGCCGCCATGGCCAAGGACGTGCATGGATCACGGGCGACCAAACAATAGAGGTCTACAGAGGTGACAGTAGCAAAAACTCCTGACAGAAGATGTGATCGGAGAACCCTGATCTCCAATGATATCCATTCTATGGCAGGTCGCTGTGTTCGCCAGGATTGCGTGACCTAGTATGGCTGAGGAAAATGAACCCGTGTTTTGGCGTCTCTGTGACAACAGCAGGATCGAATTGTAGACCTTGAGAAGGAGTTGCAGGCAAATCAAGAGCAGTATGATGAAGCTTGGCTTAGATGCTTTCAGCTGTTTGAGTCAAGGTGCTAGTCTTAAACTGCGGTGGAATGAAGCTTTGCAAGCACAGCTTCCAAGGAGCTGAACGACAAGTTTGAGAGGATGCAATTCAGGGCAGAAGGTGCTGTGACAAAGCGAAAAATGCTCCTTGGCCGAGGAAAGCCAGCTTTGTAAGTTTGCCACTCGGGCGCCTTCTAGACCTTTTGCCAGTGCAGAGTGGGATGATCTTTGAGGCTGCAGCAGCAGTTGGATGAAGCCAACAAGTCGCTAGAGGACCTTGATATGATCGACTGAGGCCCTCAGGAAGATTTTATTAATGTGGCAGTAGAGGGATGAAGAGGGACACTGACCATACAAAGCTATGATTCAGAGTCATGCATGTCATCGCGTGCAAAAAATGGGCTTGATTTTTCAGGAGGTATCAGCCTGCTGGCCATGATGCCTTTTAAAAATGCCGTTAGCTACTTACAGTTCTCTAACTGTCATGGTTTTCGTTCACCCTTTGGGCTTCAAATGAGGCAATGCCACCAGCTTCTGGCCTTTCCTTCCACAATTCCAAAGACTGAGTGCCGAACGCCCCAGGACCACCACGACGTCAACACAAACTTGACTGAGCGCGTTTTATTTGCTGAAGCTTCCATGAATGCCATGAAAAGCAAGCTGCTTGGGTTGCAATGACCACGCTACTGGAGTTACTGGACGACTTTGCTGATGATAGTGGCTGATCATGCGTCATTCATGTGTGCATGTGCCATGTCGTCACTTGGTGTTCAGCGCGCTCCTAATTTTGCAAGCCCAATTGCGTGCATTTGCTGCAGCAACAAGCGGCGGTAAATTGATAGTTTATGATAGTATATGTAGCTTAGGAAACGCACACGTGCCTTTGTTCTGTGCTTGTAGAAGTGGCACGGTTTGAAGAAGGAACAGTGCCAGAGCTTGTATCACATGACTTACATGAAGCAGATTGGATGTGCTCAGGCTCCCGCAATACCTTCCCTGCCTGTAGGAAATTGATTCTGGTTCAGATAAGAAGTTCGGAAAAGCAACTGGCGTAATTACTGAGGATGGCCAAACTCGAACAAGATCTTCAAAATGCGAGGGACACAGAGGCGCAGTGGAGGTTTGAAATGCCCCCAAATCCCCACTGCATTGGTGCTAGTGAACTTCTGTTGCTCTCAGTGCGCTGGTGCTGAGACACAGTCGTCCCAGGGTCCCATTGCATGGCAGAAGATGGCAGAAGATGGTAGAAGTGCGTAAGAGAAGCGATCTTGCATCATGTTTGAAGGTGGAGTTGCGTCATGAGTTGAGACGGGCCTTGCACGATGAGGAGCAGTGGAACGTACTGGATATCAAAGCGTTGGAAACAGATAGGTCATAAAATAACATGTTGCACAGGGGCACCTCTTTGTGCGTGTGCTGACATCAGCTTATCATAGCTTGTCGCTGCGCTGCATTGCATTTGATTGGAATTCTTTTGCAGGGCGAGCCATGGCAGCCCCTTAGCACAGCAGGAAAAACATACCGACTTTGAAATACAGAAACAGAAGCAATTGGAAGCAACTCGAAGCTTCTCCACTTGAAGTTTGGACATCTTTAGGGACATCTTCGGACGTGGGCCAGGAGCTTGTTGGCAGTCATGTGGACCTGATGGCTTCGGAGACAGAACTGCGGCGTACGCATCAAGTTTTGCAGCTCAAAGAGGAGGAAGCGAAGGCAATGCAGAACGACACACATTTCACCCACTGATTACAGCATGTCATGTTGTGAAAATTGAAAATATGTAAGTACATAAATTATCATAAATTAATAAATTTACATACTTAACTGAACAAACTACATTTGGCATTTCTGTTCTAACAATTTGTATTGATTGCATCACCTTTGGTTCACTGCCTGAGTCTTTTTGGGGCATGCAACATGTTCGCAGTTTGCTCCTTCGCTGGTCGTGTCTATTAAACGAAACCAATGTTGTATGAAGTATATAGGGAGTTTCAACATCATGCAAAAACATTGTCATTGTTCTGCACAGCTGACCCTCCGAGAAAGACATGTTGCAGGCTGCTGAAAAGCAATTGCTGGATTTGCGGAGTGAGGTTACGCTACTGCGATGCCAAATCGAGGAGGGCTTCCGAGGGGATTGCGAGAGTCAGTAAAATGCAGAAACGTCACTGCAACAGGATGCAAGAGGGACTTGCTCCACATTTGTTTGCACCTTCAACTGCTTGCAATACTGGGACTGAGACTGTGTTGATAGTTTCATCAGTTGGTTGCAGAAGTTTGTAGAACCCTTGGAGCTTCTTGGAGCTCCCTGGAGTTTCCTGGAGCTTCCTGAGCTCCCATGTCTCCGACCTTGCAAGGCTCATTCTTCTGCTGAGATGGTTCACTTGCAATGCAAGGACGGGCTTGTGCAAAGTACTCGAGTTGAATACGTCACATACATGGTTTACAACGTATTTGGATGTATTTGGTGACTTTGGGTCCAGTTGGGACAAGACCATTAATGGCCGGCAAGAATCAAGACATTTTCTGCCAGCTAAGCCAACCAGAGACTCCATTCCAGTATATTCCAAGCAATTTCACATTCAAAACAAACTTGAGAGTCCTAGAGCATCCCTGCCTGACCATGAGAGTGAGCCCCTAGAATCCCTGGAATTTATGCCAGGATTGTGAACAAATCGAACGCTTCTACCAGTCACAGCTGGAGCATAGCAGCACTATCCAGAAGCAGCTTGAAGTTGCCCTCGCTGACAGTATTGCGCAGCAAGAGGCCTCCCTGACTTTTTTCGAGAATATGCATTCACATGCATTTACTTACCGGATGGATCCCTGTTTTCACAGATAGAGAATGATGATAGATAGGTAATTACACATGCACCTACCATAACCTACCCGTATGTGGCAATTTTTGCATGCTCTCTCGGGCTTCAGTTTGAAAGGCACTACGCTGGGAGCTCGTGCAAGAGAAGAGACAGTTCCTTGACCGCCAGGTTTTCCAAATGAAGCGAGAGAGAGTAGGAAGGTGAATCTGAAGGCACCATCATCACTTCTAAAGACCTCCTGGATGGGCGTGGGATCCAATGGGATTCTCTTTTGGTACCAATTTTGTTGGTTTGAATTGATTTGAATTGTCAATCTGACTCATTGAAAAGTCATTATCATCTCCACATTTAAGAATATAGGATGAATACTGAGTTTGACTATTGGTGTGGGATACTCCCCCAAACTGTCAACTCTAGTAGAGACGTGCCGAACCCTCTTTTGAACGACATGATGGACCCTTTCTAGAATATATTTCCTGCCATTTTTCCTTTCAACATCCCTTTGGAAACCATTCACGTCTCCAACAAGTGCTGGATCAAGACTTTCTCGCAAAATGAGCAAACACCGTTATGAAAGATGTCAAGATTTCTGGAGTGTCCTAATCATATCTAGTCATGTGTCTTGTCAAAATCTTTTTCACGACCGCCATCGAACCTTACCAAAATCTGCTGGATCCAGGCTTCGCTGATCAAATGCATGACATATTTTCGTTGATGTAGGGCTTCACCGTAATTTGATCCACTGTGATGGTCATTGTGTTTGTATGTGTTTGTTACGTTTTTGTGAATTGGGAGAGAGTTGCAGGAAGCAAATCTTTAAGAACAGGGTGTTGGGGAAGCGTCCGGCAAAGTTGGGCAAAACTTGACATGTGATTGTAGGCGCTTCCAAAATGAAGAGAATCGGAGAAAGTTTTTTCAGACTTTCGGTGTTTTAAGTTTGTGTGTTTTCATTGGGGAAGCCTTCATCCAGCAATCTTGGGAAGTTTTTCGCTTGGTGAAAACCGGAGAAGGTTTGCGAGAGATTATATATATATATATATATATGTTTTTTCTTTTTTTGAATTGTGTATATATATATATATATAGATATCCACATATTAATTTTAATTGTTTCTCAGAATGGACTTGGGTCTTGGCCTTGGTTGACTTTTCATTAGGGGTTCCACGTAATTACTCCGGTGCTGCAACAGTCAGAAAGGAGGCTTGTGATTGAAATGATGTATGACAATAAAATGCTGTGGAAGTTGCAAGATCATGCAGATGTTGATCGTGATTGTCTAAGTTGCTGACCAGGTGTGATGCTGTGTGGACTAGGGCAGTCTTGAGAGAACCTATGTTCCAGTTCCAACCTGCTTGAACCAGTGTCTATGTTCTTGTTGAAGGCCAATTTTCAAGGCTGAGTTGGTACACTGTAGACTGGCTTTGCTGCCAAGGCATGTAGAACTCAAGGAGGAACACAACGCAAAGATGCTGGAGGTTCGGGCATGTTCAGGGAAACAAAGGGAAGCCAAAGTTACAGTGAGCTGCAGATGCGTTGCGTTCGAGACTGCATTCTAATTACATGACACAATATCAGGACAGTCAAAGTGGGACCAGTTAACCCAGCTGGTTAGAGAGGGAGAGAGAGAAGATTGGACTGGTTGGCTTTAGTTGGCCAATCTGACCCTTTGCAGAGGCGAGACAAGAAGCAACTTTCCTTCGGAAGTCATTGGACCACCACAAGAAGGACCCACAAATCAAAGCAGAGAATGACCACATTTGCACCCACAGATGTCTCATACTGCTGCTTGATGTCAACCATGGTTCTGTGCTCGTTTCGGGCGTGGATAAAAGTTGTAAACTGTATGACAATGTTATGATTTGTTGGGATGTTCTAACGAAGATTTTCGGAAATGGCGTGTGGCAATCAACACTTTTTTTCTTCCGTCCGCTTGCCGCTGAATGCACTTGACAGCTAGCGTTGAAAGCAGGCTGTTTTCCTTTGCTTATTCCAAAGTACCGTAGTCAACATGTTTCAAGCATATTCTAGCTGCATGCTACATGCCTCCCTCGATTTTCAGGAAGGTCGCTGGCGATACCCGAAGCCACAAAAGGCGGAGGCTGCTTTGGAGTACCTTGGCAAAGGGAGATACCCCTAAAGGCCCACAAATGATCGGCACAAGCAAAATGGTCAAAGTGTCTGTGTAATTCCAATGAACTTTTTGCATCTTTTGTGCCTTTGTGCAGAAGTTTAGTCAAGTGCAAGTGTTTGCAAGAGCTGCCCAGAGGTCAATCCCATTGATGTCTCCTTTATGGACACCCTCCCCGGAGACAAAGATACGCTTGAAGGTTGGATTGTCAACACGTTTCAGAACTTTGAGGGCATGCACGCAAACACCCAGAGCCTGCATGAGCTAGTCACTGGCCAATTTTTTAGCCTTTGGAGAAGGGTTTTCTTTAGTGGTTTTGAATGCTCTGGATCTCGTCAGGCTCGTCAAATAGTTCAAGAACCTGACTTGTAGCTGAGAATTGCCCAAAATACCTCACATTTTCACCAATAAGGACTAGACCAATTTTTGAGGCGAACGAAATGAAGCGTTTATATCGTTGTTTGGTTCAAGGGAGTGGCAGTCCCTGGTGGAGTTCGGGGTGGTGCCCGCTCTCCGCTGTCTTCCCTTGGCTGTCCCTTGCCTTCGCCTTCACGTGCTCGGGTTTCACTTCCCCTCAGGTGACGTAAAAAACATGCATAGTCATTGGTCACCAGAAAGGTCTGAAAATCCCATATTTTTTTTGTTTGCTTGGATGCCTCCCAGCGAGCAGGATTTGCTGCCAGATGTGAAGCATGTGAAGGCCCGATCCCATCAGCTCTATCCCAAAGTGGTCAGAACCTCAGGGATGAAAGATAATGAGAGTGAAAAATGAATGCAGAGAGCCGATCCACCAGCGTGTAGGTCGCATGATGTTCGAATACAGAGTCATTTTGACCTTAAGAATCATACCAGATTAACCACGGGTAGCGCATCCAGGGACAAAATGTTGCTGATTGTTCGTTGCTGTTGGCCGGAGAAAATGCCATAGATGTCACACTTCGCATGCGCACACACACACACAAATTCATTTTATGTGTACATAATAACTGGCGCTAAGTGTAGCGCCTAACAAGGGCAAGCATTTTTTTGATTGAACTGCCTTGTCCTTTGGCGGTTGTCCGTGCAGTTCCTCATCCAGGCTCATGTACCTCCAAAAAGCGCCTGAGATGGTCACAATGAACATGTCGAGAGGCAAGTTTGAGAGTGGCAGCGTGGTCATGCCTGTCATTGTTCTTTACTTTGGCTATTTTTTTCGCATGATATATTATCATTTATTCCTCAGAAGGTATCCACAATGAAAGCCGGCCCATCGGCAAAACCAACATCCGAGATCAATGGAGTAATTGAATGAGGTGTCAGTGTGACATCATGATGCGTCCGTGTCAAAACATCCAACTAGATCAATCCAGTACATCTAGAATTACATGAAGGATCATGAAGGTACTCCCCTCCTTTCAGCAATGATTGCCCTTTCTCTCTATTGTGGGGAGTCCCCCCAGCACCTGCCCAAAGTTGGCAGAGTTTTTGGTTGCCCTGATGGGCTACCTGTGCGCGCGCTGATTCGGCTAAGCTGATCAGAGACAGCTGCGCTTCACAACGTTGGAAAAGAAGCGCAACTGGGAGAGAGAGAGAGAGAGAGAGAGAGAGGGAGAGGAAGAGGGAAAGGGAGATAGAAAGAGGCGGTTCACCTTCAGGCTTGATACACTGTTCGCAAGGCTTTAGTTGAGTCTACCAGTGAGTCGAGCTGGACATAGCCGGAGTGATGCCGAATCTATTCACCCCAGACTTCCAGGAAATGGAAGGGCGGCCTTTCCTGCAGGATTTCATCTTGAAGTCTGAGAGGCCGTTTTGGTAAAGGCTTTGAACATGCTTGAACACCTTAGTTTCAACCTTCATGGTTCAATCTCTTGGAAAGCTTGCGGATTCGACATTTGTTGGAATGTTTCAGACATGCTGAAGCCATCAGGTAGTGATTCTGATGGCTTCTTGTTTAGAGCACCCCTAGCTGTCCGCAATGTCCTTCCTTGGTGTTTACTACCAATATTCAGCGATTCCACGAGTCTCCCAACGTATCACATCAACCATTTGGTTTTGGAGCCGAACCATTTGGTTGGCGGTCAAATGGGCGAAGTCAGTAGAAGACCCTTTGATTTGTTGATGCTTTTCAATTTGTCAACAGTGGGCGCTGGCCGACCATATGACGGACGGAGATCCGGCACAAAAATAGGATCAAATAGCTGCAAAATCCTTTCAAAAGATACTGGATGATCTGAAAGTGTTTTGTAAGGCCTTGTGCATGTAGGCAGAGAAGATATTGAAGAACCATGCTTGGAAGCTTTGGGCACCTGACATAACAATCACTTCTTACTTCCTTTATCTCCTGCGCGCCACCAACCTGGTATTCACACAAAGCACATCGTAGCACCATCAATTTTGACTTTACTATTCCGGTCATTCATTTTCATAGCTTCGAGCGTTCTGAGTGTTTAAGGCGCTCAGAATCAGCACCGAATCTTCCAAGTCCTCCAAGGGTTCGAGAATGTCTTCTTGAGCATGTTTGTTTGAGGAAATTTGTTGGATTTTTTCGTTTTTCTCGTCAAAAAAAAGGGTCAATTTCTCAAACAGCTGCAATTCTGAACAGTGGCAAGGCAAGAGTCCAGGCGAAGCCCCGTTTTCCAAGTCCAAGAGTTCCAAACCAAATGCCGGGTCAAAATCCCATTGCCTCGTCTCTTTGACCCTGGCAATGCAGGCAAAGGATGCAGGAAGTATTGGATGCAGCCTTGCAGGGTAAAGAGATGCTTCATTTTGCCTGGATCTCAGCCTCAAGAGTCAGAGAGATCATTCCTAAGCCCAGCAGTCTCAAAAAGCCTTAATCCTTCAGGACCAAGTTGCTTATTGTTAGATTGTTTTGGCACCAGCGTCAGAAATCCCTATGATCCAATTATGTTCTACATTGGACTCGCTCTTGTTCCTTTCCATGCATATTTTGGGGCCCTGCTTTGAGTGGCATTGCGGCTGGCACGGAAGCTTACCATCCGCTTCCGGGCGCCCTGGCCCTCGCCTCATGCTGAACACAGGAACTGGGTCTGTGCTCGAAAAGCGGCGAGGAGCTTTTGCCTCAGTTATCAAATGATTCCGCTAAACAGGCTGCAGAGAGAAGGAATTGAGAATGTGAATTCATTCATTGAATATAGAATCACAATTGATTTGGTAGGAAAGTCTTCGCCCCAGATCAGTGCCTGTGCTAAAAAAGGATTTCTAAACGCAACTCATGATGAAGTCCCTGGTCTAGGACGGATTGCCTCCATAATGGCCTGCTTGAAACTGTCATCATCGGGATATCATTCTGGAGCCATGAAGCGGTGGTCTTGTCTATGACCAACACCCTTGCCCCAATGTGAGGCGAAACCTCGTGTTGAATCTCACTCCACGGAGGGGCAGGCTGCCCCCCGCCATGCCAGAGCCTTCTCGTGTTATTCATAACTCATGAAGTAATCATCGAGGGTCTTTGAAGATTGGTGAAGGGTTGTGAATGGCATTTGACAGCTGATGGCAGCTGTAGCTCCTGCATCATATCCCAAGATTTGCTGTATTGCACGAGTTGATGCAGGCGTGCTTCTTTGATTTTACGTTCCGATTGGAAAGATGGCAAAAGATTAGTAGTACCCCAGGCCATTCCTTTGCGATCCCGCAATCTCATTTCTTTCTCAGCTCAAGGCACGGATAGGTTCCAAGCGCAGCTTTCGACGGAATGACATCCGCACACACGGAGTCATATTGCCGTTTCATTCACAATACCGCACACAGCATGCTTGTATCACCCAGCATCCATTTGCACAAAATGGGGCATCGGCACTGATGCGTGAAAAGCAGCCCGAGTAACACACTGACAGACTTTAACCATGTTTCACCACTGACCCCACTACAAACATTTGCAAACTCTGTTTGTGCCTGATCCGAATGCAGCATCTTGCAGCTTGATGCGATACGGCGTGCATCAGGCGCTGCAGTTGTTTGAATCCTTAGCCTTGGAAATTTTATTGGAAGCGCTGATGTACACTTATTGTCACCTACTACCTAGGCGTATCAAGCTACGTGTTGTTTTTTTTCAACGCTTGAAGTCATTGAAACGTCGTCAAAGATGTCATGAAGTCGTCCAGCGGAGGAATTGAAGATTGACGCTGCGATGAGGCCACGGCCTGCGCTTGTCGGTGTCACGCAGCTGGGTTTGCCTTTTGACATCTCCTTATTCTTTCTGAAAATCTGAAACCTGGAAGGATCTCTTTTCAAAGGACATTTTTGTGAACCTTCTTCCATCTTCCTTTCTTGCTCTTGAAACCCTTTCTTGACCAATGTCAAGAAGCACGTAGGGTTTTTTGTCAGCGGGATGCTGGGATTTCCGCGCAGATCTAGTGTTCAGAAAGGATATAATAGGTGTTCCATTTGCATCCATTTGCATTTAATCCAACTTAAAATAATTAAACAAAACAAATACAGTAAAGATATGTTCCAATTCATACATATCATATGCACCCAAATGCACCTATCAATAGCCTCATTGCAAAGAACGAGAGAGAGAGAGAGAGAGAGAAAGGGCAACCAGCCTGACCAATCATAGCCTTGGGAGATCTATACTTGCTAAATGAGAAAATGAACGAACAAAGAAGTCTATCAATTGAATTTGCACGTGGCTCCAGTCAAACACACACACTGGCACACACACACAAAAGTAGGGATGCTGAATGTTCTTTGAGGAGGTGAGGGGAGAGAATTTTTGTAAGATTCTGTATGAAATACTCGAGATGGTAGTTGATGGCATCTCGGTGACAGAGACCTGAGTAGTTTGGAATGAGGAATGGAATGGATGGACCGTATGGACATGATATGGACAAGATACAATGGACTTCTATGGACTGATATGGACGTGATAGTGACTAGTGAGTCAGCAATGCTTGTAGTCAGTTGAAGCCATGACTTTTTTGAATGATTCGGGCCACAGCTTGTGAAACAGGAGGCTGTCCTGCGCCGCCGTAGCTCCTTTTTCATGACGATGTATCATGTAAAGCCTCTCATATGGAATTTGGCCAGGCGATGCTAAACAGTTTCTAGAAATGATCAAACACGAAGTTACTGGCATTTGTTCGCGAGTGCCTGTGTAGATACTACATCAGCTTTTTCTTATGTGAAATAATGCCACGTTTTATGCTGCTTCTCAGCATGTGATTACAGCCCACCTTGGTACAACAGCAGATTCGAGAGTCACAGCACAGAAAGACAGATCAAAGAATTCAAGAAAAAAGTCGTTTGGGTTGCCATGGCGTGTCCTTGGCGTGCTCTTTGGTCACTTTGGTCACTGGTTGCTCTGTCAACCTTCGAGCCCGGACTGAGTCATGATAGCTGCTGCGCCAAGGCCGCAGCTATGGTCGGAGCTCCGAGTGAAGTGGTGATGATACCTGACATGAACGCAAGGAGGCCAGAAGGATGGGATGACGAAGAGGACGGACCATGGGAGCGGCCTCTAATTCCCAAACCTCCTGATACAGCGCTGACAAAGTTTTTCAGAGAACTGTTGACAACTCTGGAAGATGCAAGTCCTTGGCTTCTACTCGGGCTACTTGTCAGTGGCGGCGTCAAGGCTGTGACTCCAACAGGCTTTGCTCAGCGAATGCTAAGCTCTGGTCACTTGCCACTGGCAAAAGGTGCTTTCCTGGGTTTGATGAGCCCATTGTGCAGCTGCAGTGCTTTGCCCATGGCCTTAGGGCTCGTCTCCACGGGTGCTAGTCCTGGAGCTGCTGTGGCTTTCATAGTCTCCGCACAGGCTGCAGGGGTGGACTCTCTCCTTTTCACAGTTGGTCTTCTCGGGGTGAACTGTGCCATTGCAAGAATGTTTGCCGCTGGCCTGTTGGGTATGGCAGCTGGCTTTGTCACTCCCTCACGTGCAGCCACAAGTCTCAGCAATCAGGCGGCCTCTTGTTCTTCATCCCACGAGTCCCACGGCTGTCTTCAAGGCATCAAAAGTGGCCTCTACGAGGCTTTGACGGATGACTTCGATGAAGTTGCACCATCTTTGATGCTGGGCTTCAGCCTCACTGCGCTGATTGCTGCATGTTTGCCTCCTGGCGGTCTAGCGCAGGTAGCACTGCTGGGAGGTTTTTGGGGCCGAGCCTCTGCCATTGCTTTAGCTCTACCTCTGCAGTTCTGCGAGCATGCTTCCGTTCCATTGGCAGTTGACGCTTGGATTCTAGTGATTCGTAGTGATTCTTGTGCCTTTTTTGTCGTTGGCCTGGATTCTTGTGAAAGTGCCTACTTTTACAGACTTAATCATACTTATACAATCTTTTAGTTTTATGTGACTGTGAGGATTGTGAAGGAATAACTTAGTATGGGCACTCTCCTCAGCTCCTCTTTCCTTGGGCTCCTCTCGAAGCGCGGGAATATACCAAGCATGTCAGCATCGTGTTGTGCACTTTTGCGCCTGACCTGGAACCGTTTTTAAGCCCATTAGAACCGATGGAACTAACTGCAGCTTGTACAGTTCGGAGTTCGGAATGTTTCGAGGTGTTATTCAGAAATGTCAGCCTTTGTCAGACCAACGCCAAAAGACATATAAAGACATGTCAGCGTCAGTGTTAACTCTTGTGTCAAAATTGCGCCTGGGAAAAGATCAGAACATATATGTTGCATGACTGTTCATGTTCAGAACATGTGGCCGTTATTTTCGTCAGAGCAAATGCCAGAAGATGCCCGCTTTCATGGCCAACCGTTTGTCAGAAATATTTTATGGTTGTGTATTTTCTTCAGAATCAGAGCAAGTGTCAAAAAATGCCAGAATAAAATGCAGGGCACATGGACGACCACACGTGTCAGGACATCGTATGTCAGCACTTGTCAGTTCACATCGTCTCTCGAATTGTTGCTACGCTGCTTCTTGCTTTGTTTAATGGCTGGCCCGCGGCCGTGACGTACTGTCTCCGTGCCGGTTCCAAAAAAATGGCTGGCCCACGTCTAGACGAGACGAATGAGGTGCATGAAAGTGCATGAACAACTCTTCAGGCGCCGTCTCCACTTTCAAATTGGGATGTCCCAACGTTTGATTCTATTGAAATCTATTGGACATGTTTCCTTTTGCCCGTTTTTTTTGAATTCCTGTTGCCATGATCTTCCCTCACTGGCTTGGACGTTTCCCCATGCACATGGTCTCGTTCTAAATTCTTCATGGTCAACACTGAGCTTTGCAAGGGCGATCTGGTCAAACTGGCGCATGGGATTCATGCAATGCGGAAGTTTCTGATACAATGCCCTGAGACTTGTGTTCCCGTAGTTCGGGATCGCAAATTCCTTAGGCTGATGCTGATTCTTCGACAATCTACTTCTAGACCAATCAAGAGCAAAGAACTGTGGCGGCTGGAGAAAGTCAGAACAAGGCACTGTTCGACATCAACCGCCCCATATTGCATCAGATCACAGTGAGAACTGCTCATTCCAGATTGGAAAAACCTCTTGGGAAAAAACATTTCACATTGTGCCATTTTGGATCCCAGTCCACTTATGCCAGCCCTTTACCGGAGCATGTCAGGCAATGTGCCATGCGTGCACACACACACACACTCCTACGTACACATATAGAATCATAAATATGTAAAATTACATCATTTACATATAATTCATTTGGTATGTCGGGAAATGTCAACTACATGGCCTGCGTGTCAATCCTACTGTCTACATACATGTCACTCGCAATGTTCTAACATGAGTTAGCCTACGGATGTCTACGGAGAATATGCTGGTCTAAATGTTAGACATTACCAGAACGTGTGTCGCCATACCAAGGCAGAGATTCAGACATGTCACATGCCAGGCTACGTGTCAGAACGAACGAACGAACGAACGTCAAAACACATGTCGAAGTACTCTACAAATGCGCTGGGCTTCGCGTCTGTGTCCGTCCACACCCAGAGCTCCAACGAGGGTTCAGCATATTTTGCATGATTTAGCCTGTTGTTAGTGTCATGTTGCCCCTGCTGTGCGGTCCAGCTTATAGATACCAATAGATCACTGTTAGGGTCAACTTGGCCATGTTTGGCTGTGTTGGGTCCATGTCCAATCTCACCAAGAAATCCCTTTTCGAAAAGCCTCCCAAACGAGAGATTCCGACAAAGAAAGGCCACCGCGAACTAAAGTTGCAGAACAGATTACAGTAACGCATTTAACGCCCTCCACAAGTACTGGCAACATCCTGCACCCTCGATGCGTGCCGACTTCAGCGAACTTCAGAATGCAATCACGTCAATCTGTCAGAATCTCAGGGGTCGCATAGTACTCTTTGGGAGGGTGAATGAGGGACGGATGTGAGGGATCGGCATATCGTGGATTTTCTGTCTCTCGATCCGTCGATCGATTTTTTCAGTCTGTCTCTTTTTGAAGCGACATCACTTCAGGTCCTCCTGCAGGTTTCCCCAAACGCTTTTCCTGAGGCTCTCCAAAATGCAGGCGCAACGGGTGGCTTGTCTTTTGCAGTTCTCGCATCCTTGCCGGCCATCAATTCGGCATCTATTGCGGTGGTCGCAAAAATGGCTGGCTTCAGAGCAGCTTCGCAAGTGCTTCTCGTCATTTGGCTTGGCGGCGTTGCTTTAAGTTACGTGGCAGACTTCCTCAATGCGGAAATAGTCCGCTCAGACCGAACCTTAGCGCAGCTTGACACAGGCACATCATACAAAGGAATACAAAGGATAATTTTCATGTCAACCAACAGCAAGTTTCTTTCAGGAATCATTAACTGCTAGTTGGCGTGGGAAGTAAAGCTGCTGCGTTGGCTGCACGGCACAATCTGTTCGCGCAAAGGTCGGCCATTCTCATGAAGGTTTGCCACAAGGGTTTGTGTGGCTCAGCAAACCTGTGATGTGTGCCGGCCTCGGAATGGTCGGACAAAAAGCCACAATCATCAGTCCTTTGCAGTTCTGGTCCCAATACCAGGTTGCTAGCAAGTTGGGCGCTTGCTCATACCCTGCGTGCCATCAAGCGTTTTGATTACTCTGTAGGTGCATCGACCCTGGGTTTGAACATGTTGAACCCTAAAAGGTACCAGCCGACTGAAGTTGCAGGTTGAGGCGGTTTTTCGCACGTGTTTGCATTTGCACATGCTCATGATCGTAAACCATTTGCCCACTCTGCCATATAGTTTTTCTTTTCTGTTCTCTCAGATGGCCTCAGTGTACGTTGAGGATCCTGTGTAGCAAACCCTTCCCTCTCTTCCAAGGTTGTGTTGCCTTTCTGTCACTCTCTCGGGCAGCCCTTGCATTGTTCCAAAGTGGAGGGACCAGTCGCAAGTGCTGCAAAGAGGAGTGACAGCACGCTTGCGGCGACTATTCTTGATGAGCAAAGTGATTGGCTGAGCGGCCCTGACCCACTTGCACAACAAGAGCAAAAATTGCAAAGAGATTCAAGTAGAGATTCATAAAGACTCATTCAGCATTGTTGTTTCTGACATCTCTGAATTTTCTTTGGAACAATGCGAGGGCGCCTTCCTGCATCTTTGATGAGCCAAAATGATGCTGGGAGCTGCACAAAACAGTAGAGTGCAGGCTCCATGCCAAGCTGCTTGGAATGTAGCGAGATGTCGCGAGCAAATTTCCGAAAAAGACAGTGGCAATGTCTTGATCAGCACTGAACAAGTCAAGGTAGATCACATTGCATTGAAAGATTTCACCAGGCTGTTTGGAGCCACCATTCCGTTGCGGTACCAGTACTGGGCAGTGGGACTGGCATCGCAAGGGGCCCAAGATGGTTCAAGATTTCAAGGTTAGCTTTGCACATCTTTGCAAATCTTGCACTGTGGTATTCTTGTAGTGTGCTAGTCTTGGACAATGTTGGACAATGAAACGTCAGAACATGTGGCGAACTCTGGGGCTCAACTCGGCCTCTCTAGATAAACTGTATGAATCTGTATAATTTAATATAATTCTGTATATTCAGATTATTCAGTAAACATATGTAAATATCAGACTATACGCTCCATCAAAATTTGTCAACCTTTGTCAAGCGTTTGCCAGATTCTAGGTGCGCAGAATCTGGGTGGCCATGTGCACGTACAGAGGAAAGAGAAAGAAAGTGCTGAAAGGACAATGAATTCTGAATACATATGATGCACACAAGTAAATCAATCTGGAATCCATTTGGTTCGCATAAATACTTGCTGTGCTGTTGCTTGAGGTTGATGAATCGACTTGGTACTTGGGGATTCAAAATGTGCTTGGATCATTCTCCTAATCTCGGACAGTGCAAGAGTAGAAAATGGTGAGAAGAGCCAGGCAAAAACTGTACATAACTAGCCGTGTTTTCATTTTGCATAGTTCTTTTTCAGCACTGAGTAACAATGAGAGACAGTGTTTGGATGTCTTTGGGCAGACCTGTTGACTTTTCATGCAACCACCCCAAAAACTTGACCAAGTAAGTAGTCATCACCATCAACTCAGCAGCTGAGATTCACATCCATGCAGTCACTCCTCAAGTGTCCCACAACGTTCCCATATCGAATCATGTTCCAGGTCCCGAGTTTTGAGTCCTGTGGAAACTCGTGGTGGAAAGTCGTGGTGGAAAGTCGTGGTGGAAAGTCGTGGTGCAACTTTGCAATTTGTGGTTCAAGTGCTGCTCGCCTTTCAGTCACCATGTCGCCGAGCAGTCTCCGTGAGGAGATTGAGTCTGGATCGGTAGCAGCCTGAGATCTGAGAACTGAGAGACACATTCGGAGACATAAAAAGACACCTACATTCGGAGACCGCTCGGACACCTCAGGACGGACTTTTGACACCTTTATAAATTGCATCTTCAGGATGACTCCATTAAAGAAGAGTTGCTCGCTGAAAGGCCTGATTGAAGAATTAACGATGCAGAATTGATTGTGGCCAGCAGTGGACTTGCATTCTTGATTCAGCTGTGGGTGTTGTAGCATGGGGTGTCAAAAATCGCGCTTGTCAAATAAGAGATCCTAGTCCTTGTGACGGTGCAACATCGACAAGGGCATGTGGTCACTTTTTTGGTTGGCGACCGCTTTGCTGCCCATTTGGATCCCATCGCATTTTTTTTTGAATAGTGCTTCTTTGTCGCATGTTGGCACTAGATTTTAAACAAGTCTTGATTCCTGGAACTGGTCCCAGAGGTTTCCACCCCGCAAAACACGCTTATATAAGTATGCTTAAGATGCTTAAGTACTGACTGACACGCCTAGGGACGATAATACGTGTATTTTTCTTTTCGTTTCCTTTTTTTTTTTGCACACTGATTCTTCTTTTTGGTGGCCTTTCCAGTAGCTGCATGATTTGCTTGATGTGGTGCCAGACCTGGACCTACAATGTTGCAGCGCGGGCTATGTGCAATTGGTGGTGTCCTTGTGGTCACCTTTCTGATGGCGCTGATGCCACTTCTACACCGCCAACCGCACAAGGCACGCCAAGGATTTGTCGACATCAACCTGCTGCGCAAGAGGTCCTAGAGTCGTATGGAGGCAAACTAATCTAGCGACTCGTTCACTGTAGACTCCATTCTATACATTTATTCATTCATCGACATTCATGCAACAATGTACCATTTGCATCCATTTGCCATGACTTGATGAGGATGCACAAAGGCTTTGAAGCGTTTGAAACGTGTTTGAAGTAGTTGTCGGTAATAAATCTGTCGTTGTTGCATGCTCAGACTTCCCACAAGATGGTTTCATAACCGGGAAAATTACTGTATTGGAAAGGCATGAGGCAATCCTAGAACAGAAGAGTGGATATATTTAAGCCGACTGTGGATCTGAGAAATTTAAACCGACTTCTTTCTCAGGTCTCCGGAGCTGCAGTCGAAAACTTTGTTTCATTGGTACTTGTCCCTAATATTCCCTAATTATATTATGTTTGTTTTCGTCATCCCTCAAGATTTAGGCTTGTCAGGCCGCAACAGGCCAGAACCTCCAACGGCGGCAAGTTTCATAAGCACAGGATCAACACCATTCAGTTTCCGCAAGATTCTGTGAATCAAAGCCAGATGTGCTTCGCATCTCTCAACTCCAGCGTGAGGTCTTTCCGTACAAGCTTCCAACGGAAAACGTTGCAATGGCCAGCCTTGAGAATATTGATGATTTGTCAGGGCACCAGTTTGGAAGTGCGGCTTGGCTTGAATCAACAATGCGTTTTGGCATTCCATTTGCGCCAAACCTAGTGGCCAATCATGACCTATCGGATGAATTCAGGGGTCCTAACATTGCAGACTGTTGCACAGCATTGTTGACTAATAACTTGTGTTGGATTTTTGTTTGAAGCTACTCAGAAGCAACCTGCCACACAGGCTCTAATCACCTGGCCAAAGGGATTCGAAAGGGGCCACGAGGAAAAACAGAACCTTTCCGAGTTTTTCCTAAAAGATCTGTAGACGTGACAAATGGCTTTGGCCAATCTGATTTTTGATGGTGAGAACACTGATCATGATGGTGGTATGAATGGCGATAATGATCATGATCATCATCGTAGTCAGGATCACCTTGGGATGAAGATGATTACACACCAGGAGCAATTGTGAACTATTCAGTATGAAGAGTATGATGATGTCAGTGGTGGTAATGACGCTGATGATGCTCATATGATGGTGGGAATTGGAATTGGATGGAATTGGTAGCAATGATGGTTTGTAATGGTGACAGATCATGATAAGTAGTAAGTAGGATGAACACAAGGATGACCGAGGATGAGGACAAGGATAGCTGAGGATGGGGATTATGACAATGCATTGAAAAACAAGGAAAGGACCCGTAGTTTGATGAGAATCAAGGAAACATGAGGATGCAGAGGGGATGCAAACAAGGATGAGCCAACATCCCGACATATGCTGACTATGTAAGATGATGAGGATTAGGGTGACAATGCTACGCATGAGTGAGGATCAGGAACAAGATATCAACGAAGACAATGAATTAGATAGGATTAATTGAAGGGGATGGGGATGACACTAGATAGGAAAAATATGAGGATGACAACAGTGCAGACGAGAATGAAGGACTGGGAAGGGATTGGGAAGAGGATGTGGGTGGGGTGAGGTAAAGTGAGGACGATGATGGAAGAATATGAAAGATGCTAATTAAATCTAATTAATGTATAACGTTTTGTGCATTTTGCACCAGTGAAGGCAAGTTTTCACCCTTGTGCGCTTTATTTTGGGCTCGTTGCAAAGGTCGATGATGGAATTTATACTTTCGGCGCCCCTGGCACTGCTGCCGAAGCCTTTCGTGATTTGCAGCATCAGGCCGCATGGGTTCGAAGGGGGCAGACCGGCTAATGGGTCACGACATGTCAGGGCATTTCTCATTTGACATCGTTTAACTGCCTTTCTGATTCTAATGAAACGGAGCAGATGGTAATATTGGCGATCCACGACTCCATGAATCGATGGCCCCAAAGTGCAGACGAAGCTTGAACAAACTCAGTTTATCATCATTGTGGTTTGTAAGATCTGGCGCCAGAAAGAGAGCCGTTATGACTTGACAACACACTACATACTGGACATCACTGTCCACCGCGACTTGTCCGGAGACGATGTGGCAATCCAGGATGGTTGCTTTGCAGGATTGCGGGTGTGGACTGAAGAGTCTTGCTTGCATCAGCTGGCAGTAGTAAAGAGGGTGTAATGTAATGTCCCTACCAAAGCACATGTCTACGTCCAAATGAGCCACATCCATCCAGGTTGCCTATGAACATGGAACACTTGAAGTGCTTGAAGTACACTGGTTCACCGAGACTGTCACGATCACGCCAATGCATAGAGGCAAGTAAAGTGGTACACAAGCAGCCGTCCGGACTCATGATGATGAGATATGATGATACAGTGATAATGGTAATGATGATTGATTGATTTGATTGATTGATTGATTGATTGATTGATTGATTGATTGCTTGCTTGCTTGCTTGATTGCTTGATTGCTTGATTGCTTGATTGCTTGATGGATTGATGGATGGATGGATGGATGGATGGATGGATGGATGGATGGATGGATGATGATGATGATGATGATGATGATGAACATTATGGCTGTCGCAATGTGGCCAATGCAGTTTCACGCGCGAAGAAATGGCCGATCATGTGTGCAACACCTCAGAAAGACAGCACCTTATCACCAAAAGGTTTCAAGGTTTCAAGCTTTAAGCTCATCCCAAACATTATAGTATGACTTGGGCCACTTGGGCCCCGCAAAGACAGGTAGACCGTGACCTCAGGATGTTCAGGGGTCGGGCGCGAAATTTGAAGATGGAGCAGCCCTCAGTGACCAGCTCAACCATCCCCGTGCTGCTTGGCTAAGAAAGTGCCTGAAGTTTTTGCAAGTGACCGTGGTGTCAAGATGTGCCAACCGACCGTCCAGCCAATAGTTCTACTGCCTGCCCAGTACCTCCTTGCACTGCTTTCCCAGGTTGCAACCCTACGCTTGCACCCTGTGAAGCTTGGCAATGAGGGGGCTGACCATTCTGGATTTGTGTTCTAGCGCACGGTTGGCCTGCAACTTTTAATCGCCCCAGTGGCATCAAGTTACCTTTTGATTTGCCGATCTGATACTAGCTGCATGCAATGAGCATCTGCGTTTGTGGTGCAGGACAGCACGATGTGATTTTGCATAGCGGACACAGCGGCAGGATGCGTAGCAATGCAATGAGAGGTAGTAAGATCCACTGTAAGAGTGCGAGCTTGTGCGATCTTGTGTTTAGATGCATTTGAGGTTTGGGCATTCGCGGCATTGGAAATAGGATATGATAGGATGTACCGTGCATCGCCAGTCATGACTTGGCTAAGGGGGCAAGATTCTCTTTACACGCCATGTCCTGGCGAAGAGAAGCAGCCGTTCTCCAAGGGATGGCAATTTGCAGAGACTTTTCTGAATGTTGGATATGTTGGACTGCTGCACCGGCTGTAGGATGCTAGCCAATTTTGAAGGCGCCTTGAATCTTGAGATGTGTCTTACATTTTTGGCTGCAGGTATTTCAGAATTAGATCAGGTATGATAACAAGGTCAAATGTGGGGAAATTCGGCCTTCTTTCAAGCAATGAAAGGGTGCAAACTGCAAACCTCACCGAGAACTGGCTTCTCCATTGGGAGCCAATTTACAAGCCTCGACTGGGCAACGTGTCTTTGCTGGGCAAGGTGGTTGCGAATCAGGCCCTGCCAAGGGGGAGGGGAATGGATGAGATGAGGTGAATATATGGTGACAGTTGCAGTTAGGTGTGGCCCGTGATGCGTGTACTTGCTCTCCAACCAAGTTCGTACAATCTCACGTTATATATATATATATATTACATAGAAAGTCTCGAGGGAAATCGTGTTTCAGCCCACCTTCATCGTCGTTCTCCATCAACATCTTATCACCTCTGCTTACTTGCGTCGCAAGATCGTACACTTGACTAGGACTTGTCAAGTGTGCCAGCCCCATCATGTGGCAGTTCATCTCATACATCCACCGCATATAGCGATTTACTGTAGCTGTATACAATGCGTCAATTGAGTTCTCATGTGTACCGAGCATATTTACACATTCAATTTCATTTTGATTGTATTTCCTGTTTGCATTGATCTGCCTTGTAATTGAACACGTGCGCGGGCAGTCAGCTGCCCTGGACTGCAGAAGCCGCTAGAAAGCTGCGCGCTGGTCGAGATGTCAATGTTTATGCCAGAGCTGTCCGAATCTGTGCCAGCTTGCCAGGACTAATAAATTTGTATGAATTTGATTTCTAGGAATTAGATTGTCACCCTACATAGAAGGTCTACTAGCTAGGCAACATGCCAGATATGCCAAAATCATCGCACCCCCACAAACATATCAGATGATGTGCCGCAACCACTAGCAGTTGAATTAATATATGTCAGCTTTTACCCACACAACGTCACTCTACGTGTCAAGACATGTAGGCCTGCAGACCTCCAAGATGGCGATGGAGAGAGAACTCAGAGATATGATATGTCAATCTAAGATTCTTTGTGCCAATTTGATTAAATCCCTGTGCTGGAGTAGTCTGCCAACCATAGAATATTCGACAAACAATTTATGTGGAAATTCTTTAGCTTAAATTTGAGAGCACAGCTGCACCACTACCAATCAGAGGATTCGGATCACTCCAAGCAACGTATTTTCAAAATTTCCCTTTTAGTTGACCGCAATGGATTCTGTCAAGTGAACTGTAATTGATTTCATTAATCTCCCCACGATATTACTTTTTGAGAGATCTCAGGTATGCAAATGTTCGCAAAATAGTATTGATCTTTGGGAAGGTGGATCCAGTGCTGTGGGAAACTTTTGACAATGTGGCTTTTGGATTTGGATCATGCTTCCACATGCTTCCTGCGCACACAGCCTGTTTTCAACGCAGTATCATCCTTAGTTTAAACCGACGTGTGCGACACAGAAATCGCTAACATCCGATTCTCTGTGAAATTGATGCATGGTGAAGTCGGTCCTTGTTTTTGACGAATCTCATCCTCCACAAAACTCCAATCCTCCTAGAGAGCGGGAATGGGTTTGTGGTAGGATGATGGGTTTGAATGGTACAGCTTGGATGCCGGGCCTTGACAAGAAGACAGTCCGCATCAAACTCACAGCGAATACTTTGGTAGCTATTTGTGCTGCGCTGTCTCTCCTGCAAACTAATTTTTCAACATACATCTCAGTGCAGTATTTACGTGTATTTACACACATTGAGATCATGTATACAAATATTTTGGTTTCACCGCAATGTAAATGATATGAGTATCTATCTATATTGTTATGATTCTTCTTATTATTATTATCATCATTATTTTTATTCTTACTATTACTATTATTATTATTGTTAGTATTATTTTTATATATGTATATATATATACATTGGTTTAAAACAATTTACGCTTAGGGTCCACTCTGTTTGACATTTTGGCAAAGCGCGCTCGACTTGCAGGCACCTTTCAACGTGGCCTACGGCTACAATCGAATTGTTTCTTGTTTGTATTTGTAGAGCTTGGATGAGCTTGGCAGCTATGCAGCTGAGGCTTACAAGCAGTATGACAGTACTGAGCACGCAAAGGACCACATCCAACGCAGGCGATGCTACACTGTCCCAAGATATCCCAAGAATTCTATCATTATTCTCATGAAGATTCAAGTAGCAGCTCTCTCCTCCGCTTTGAAAAGGCTATATTTTCAGTGCCTTTTTTCAAAGAGGCTTTAGCTCTAGACCTGAAGGCTGGCTGATCAAAGGTGTAGAAAGTCTAATGTTCGCAACGTTCCAACGGTAGCGTGCTGTCGAGGCTGGGCAAGAGCTGGAAGATTGTATCCAGGTGGACTTTGGTGCAAGGTTCGGGCTCCCTGTATGACGAGGCCAGAGCACTGGCACCCGCGGTTGACGCGTTGGATGTACAGTCTGGTAGCCATGGCCACGTGATACTACGTGATAGCACTCGTGATAGCACTCGTGGTAGCTTGTGTTTATTTGCGTTGGCATATCTGCATACACCTGCTAATATTGCTGCCATTAAAGATCGTAGCACACTCTCCGAGACAGATAGGCAATTAATTGAAGTGTGTCCTTGCGATCATAAAAAGCGTGCAGACATTGCATAAATGCACGCATGCATACAACGCCAATACATGTGCCACATGCGCATTGATAGAGTGCATACAGGTAGTTGATGGCAATTGGATGGGTTGGCAGAAGCACATTCAGGACTTACTAATGAAACAGCTTAGCCTCATTTAACCTCTACAAGCGATTCTGGTCAATCAGGTTCTGATTGGTTGCATCAGCAAACAGCAACTGCCGGCACCATTGCTGGTACTAAAAGGTGCCATTGTTTAAAGTTCGGGATTTTGCCCCCATCTCACAGCAGCGCCGTGCCAGGATCCAGTGATGCTGGTTCAGGATAATGAAAGCAAACGCTGTGTGATTGGTTTTGCTGGGCTTAACAACTATGGAGCTTTGGCTGCACGAAGCATCACATCACTGTTTGGCATTTTATGCATGTGATGTATATATTTTGTCATTGTGCAACCGTTTTCCAAGAAAAGAAGCTTGAGATGAACGTTCGTTTTGCTGATGCAGTACCGTCCTTTGATGTCCTTCGTGAATGCTACAGGCTTACTATTCTTCATTTTATTGTCAACATATCATATTCTGTTTGTTATCATCACAGCCACTGGTGTTGTTGCTGTCGCCGTTTGTTGTCATTTTGCTGTTGTTATTTTGTTGTTGTTGTTGTTGTTGCAATTTTATATGTGTATCAGGAATGAGGAGTGATGAGAATGACAACAATGATAACATATGTATACATATGTGTTTATTTGTTCGGCCTGTGCAGCAAATTCATAGGATCAAACCATTCTCCCTGAAAAGTTCTGCTTTGAGGCAACGAGCTCGCAACCGCTACAGATGTCAGAACATCGAGTTTTTGCGGATTCGACGCAGTTCATACTGGATACAGAGACGAACTTCGCAGGACTCCAATAGGCCACCGATAGGTTTGATCATTTGTACCTGTAAAGTCAGCGTCAGCAATCAGCAGAAGGCAGAAGAGCATATATAGTGAGCCTCGAACAGAAGAGACATATGTTGTTTTCATAAGATCAGGTAATTAATTAAGATCCGAATTCGCCGAATCTCGAGTTCCAGTGGGCAAACGTTGCACACCAGGATGGCAAAATTCATATTGCCCAACGTGCTGCCTTTGATGGGCAAGTGCAGGCTACGATGCCGGGGGGATTCATTCCAAACACCGAAGCATTGAAGGACCACTGAGACCACTGCTAGAAGATTTGTCAATGTCGATTTGAGATATTCCAAACCAGTGTGTAGCGCATGAATGCGCATGAACATGGAAAGTTAATTGTCAAATTTCGCCATGGCACCATGCCACATCTTATTTGATATGTTTTTGATGCGAAGCAAACCGTTTGCGTGACACACACACACACAGACAAATTCTATACTGACACCAGGTTTTTGTCTGCATTCACAGGAAATGCCTGGAGATTGTTTGCGTTTGTGATTTTTTGTGATACTGTACCCGTGACTTGGATTCACTTGGCCCTTTGAGTTGCAAGCTCCCGCAGTCACGTTGCCTGCACTGGCCACTCTATGGGTGGCTCTCTCTGTGACCTCTTTGCGGCTTGTGTCAACAGCCAGCGCAGCTTGCCTCAATTTCAATCCGAGACATCCTGCGACCCAATTAGTGTATCATTTCCTACGGCAGACGTTGGTGAAGTTGAGCTCAGCAAACTTACCAATTCGTCAAGGTGAAGTTGTTACTGCAATAGGGAAAG
>VSDK01028384.1:482328-502551 GCA_009767595.1 Symbiodinium kawagutii
TTGTTTTTTTTGCTGCTGCTGCTGCTGCTGCTGCTGCAATTGCCGCTGTCTCAGTTGTTAATTTTCGTTTGGTTGTTGCCATGATCCCTTTTCTTCCTATGTTTTGATCACTCTTTGATGTTCTGGCAGTACAATAGTTGCACTTTGCTGACGTTGTTGTGACTCTTGTGATGCGGTGAGTGACTGTGATTGCCGTTCTTGCCTCGGTTCTGTGGTGTTTGTTGTGGTTGCAGTTGTGGCATTTGCTGCTGTGATTGATGCATGCTTCGGCTGAAAGAGTAAGTAGCAGTTGCAGTAGCAGTAGCAATAGGCGTAGCAGTAGGAGTAGCAGTAGAGTGGGGGTGGGAGTGGGAGTAGGAGTGGGAGTGGGAGTAGGAGTAGGAGTAGGAAAGAGAGAGAGAGAGAGAGAGGAGTAGGAGATAGAATGAAGTAGGAGCAGCAGCCGCAGCAGCAGCAGCAGCAGCAGTACCCAGTGTAACCTCCTAAAATTGGTTGAAATTATGATTATGATCATTATGATTGCGAGTTGTCTCAGCCTAGCGTACAGAGAAGAGGCAAAGGGAATGCTGGTAGTGGCGTTGCCGGTAGGACCGAAGCAAAACCTAGTCAGTTCCGTGTGTCATGGCAGATTGAACCTCTTTAATGGCAGATGAAGACAACGGAACAGCACAAATTTGGATCCGAGGTCTGGCAAGCTTCTGGAGCGCGGGGTTGATGGTGCAGAGGCCGGTCTTTCGTGTTGCATTGAGATGGACTGTTGAGATCTGTTGAGATAGCATTGAGATCTGTTGAAAGCGTTGCGTTTCCAAACCTAGCACTATTTGCATGTGCTGTGGTCGAGTCGTGGTGCCTCACAGTCCATCCCGTCAGGTCGAGCGCGAGTCCAAGGGTGTGCAGGTCGAGTTCTCCAAAGGTTCCTTGACATTGGCATCGCTGCATTGTGTTTCCAATGGTTGACACTGACATTGACATTGGTTTATAATCACTCATTTGTTTGCTTTAAACATTCATTTATATATCAACTATATTCCATTATTGCATTTCAAAAATGGTTGTGTTCAAGTGTACCAATGCAGGTTCCACGTCGCCAGGCATTTTGTTCCGCAAAGAATGACAAAGAGCATAAGCGGCGTTGATATCAGCCGCAGACAGTTTGCCCACAGAAGGGCAAGGCAACGTCCTGCTATAAATCCCGCGGCCAGGAGCGTTTCATAATTGCGAACTCTTTGTTTGGACGGATTCGGACGCATTAGGCTGCTAGATGCTACTAGGCCCCAGGCGTCGCTTATCGTCTTGGATCGCTTGGGATTGTGAAAATATGTGTCATGAGTCATGGGTAATTTTCTGAACTTGTGACGGCTGCAACACCTGGATCATGCTGGACACTGAAAGTAAAAGTCGTTACCATTTCTTTGGGTCAATTTTGTCAATGCTATGTCAATGATTTCCTCCATTTTTGTAACTCTTTGCTTTGGCTGCTTTTTTGGGGGCACTGTAAATAATATTTCGAGCATGCTGCGTTTGGACATGTTTGGACAAGTATGACAAGTGCAATCAACTGAATAGTTCTATTTCTTGGGCATTCTTGGGCGTATGGAGGCAAGAAAACAAACGTTCGTTTGACCGCATGCCATAAAGCAATCTTTAATTTGGAATTTACATGCACTTAATACACACGCATATATAATATAGATATTTTTCATCACAGCATGATTGTGTGAGTAAATATTAGTCCTTAGCCTACTTCCATAAAGTTCTATATATCCTATGCATGTTTGCAGGCAACGTTGCCAGTTTGGAACGCTGCATTGCGCCCGTTTTAAGGTGAGTCCATTCGACGAAGAAAGGGCAAGGTTGAAAACAAAGCTGCTGAAGCGGACAAGTCACGTGGCCTTTTCAACGCCAGGGCGGCCAAAGACTCAAGCAACCCACATTAGCATACTGTACATTAGAATCCTTCGCCGATCTTAGCATGTGATGAATTCTTTTCCTGCAGTTCGTTCGGCCGATCCTGGACTATGCTTTGCCAAAAGGAGGTCTTTTGCATCTATTGTCATGAAGTAATTATACAATCTGTTTCGCCAGCAGTTTTCTCTGGAAGAGCCGATCTCATTTGCAAATGGCGATCTATGAAGCAGTGATCGAAACACATCAAGACCATGAAGCATGCATACCATTGCATACCTGGGAGCTGTGCACCCAGGTCTGAGTTGCTTGCCTCAAGCTTGCAACGGCTGGCTGTGGGACTGTTGGGCTTGGAGGCACGGAGAGGCTTTCAGTTGCTGGGTTTGGGCCTGAAAACTCCAGAAGTGCTGAATTTTCAGAGCTAAAACGCGCAACGCATTGATCCTCAAGGTATTTCATGGTGCCCATATTTGAATCTAAACCCAAGTCTGCTGAGTCCCTGCCTTTGCTTCAGGTGCATGAGAAGCCAAACACCTGGGCAGAAGTTTGGCTGAAGTTTCAGGACAGTTCATTGAAGAGTTGCTTTGAAGAGTTTGGAATTAATTGTTGCACATTTTTTGCTGTAAGCTACAACGAATCAATGTATATAATCATATATAATCATTCAGCCCATTGCTAAGCACTGTTTTCAGGACTAGGAGGGAGGGTAGCAGTGGTTTCATCTCATCATATACCCACCGTGTCCACATATGGCAATGCAATTGGTCTTTGGTGCGTGTTTGGGACCGTGGGAGTATATGGGATTCTTTCGTAAAGACATGGTTTTTCAAGGGGAGGGAATGTGTTTGAAACTTGGGTAAAGATAGGGTTAGACCAGTCATTGGCAAGCGCAGGGAAACAAACAAACAAACCAGTCATTGGCAACGAGCTCCACTGGGTTTCCACCAAACGTTGCAGCGCTGGGCTTTCATGTGCATTAGCTGGGGCCTCATGTGCATTATATAGCTTGAGCCATCGGGAAGGATTTTGGTTACTTTCATTTTGCCTTTAATCAGCAGTCAACGGGGCATTGCATCTACGGGCTGTGGAGGCATGCAGAGAGGGTTTTGTCCTGAAGTGTTGGAAGCTGTACCATTTCGATTTTGTACAGATACCTTGGCCCTGCATCGTTGCAGGACGTTGCCTCTAAAAAGATCGAGACGCAACAGTCGTCGCCGATACAAAGTACCTAGGCACTGCTTCATGTAGACGGTAGACATTATTTGTAGGCTGCAGTTTTCTTGGGTTCAAATTTTGCCAACATCAATCACGAAACGTGTTTGTGTGCTTGGATAAGTTTCTATCGAGGCTGTCAGATCTCTTCACTGACAGTTGCAGTGTAACAAACGGTTGGATTCCAACGGCACCGCGGCTCTGAGGTATTCTTGCAGGGGATTTCCGGGATGCATCTTCGAAGGTTGAATGGCAGCAGGAGGCCCGCAAGAAATCCTCTTTTTGTTTATCCTTTTTTTTTCATCACCAGAAGATCCAGAAGACACTCACTAGTTTGGAACTCATTCCCACATTGCCTTTCATCCCCTGAGTTCGAGACCTCTCACTTTTTGGCCCAGTTTTTGTTTTTAACATGTAGCCGCGCGAAATTGTTGTGTCATGTCAATACAACTCATGATTCTCCATGATCTCATTGAGAAGTGGCACACTGAAGTAGAAAATTGCCACTTGGTAGTGGAGATTCGGGACATAAGTTGATGATAGTTGATGTAAATGTACGTTCCTTTCTCGAGATGTTGGGAGTTCGCCAGGTGCTGCTTCGTTTGCAAAAACTCTTTGACCCAGCCATGGTCGTGAAGACTGACGCTGGTCCACCTGGTATGGCTGAGCAGCTGGACTTGGCAGAGTTCACGCTCAAGCGCATCACCCATGCAGTGAATTTATTGCAGGACCATGCCATTTTGAAAGCGGCAACAAATATCAAGCATATTATCCCGGCAAGAGACCCCAAACAGTGAGATGGGGGGAAGTGTGAAAGGACACAGCAAGAACATTTATTTGAGCACACATATGAGCACACATATGAGAGCACACATATGAGAACGCACATATGGGCACACATGTGAGGGCGCACATATGAGCACACATGTATGAGCACACATATGAGCACACATGTGAGAGCACGCATTTGAGCACGCACATGTGAGGGCACACATATGAGAGCACACATATGAGAGCACAGATATGAGAGCACAGATATGAGCACAAATGCGCGAGCACACACATGATCACACATATGGGAGCACACATGCATGAGCACACATGTGAGAGCACACATTTGAGCACACATATGAGAGCACACATTTGAGATCACACAAATGAGCACACATGTGAAAGCACAGACATGAGCACACATGTTTCAGCACACATATGAGAGCACACATCTGAGAGCACACATATGAGAACACACATATGAGAGCACACATATGAGAGCACACATTTGAGCACACATGCATGAGCACACATATGAGAGCACACATGTGAGAGCACAGATATGAGCACAAATGTGACAACCCACACATGGGCACACATATGAGAGCACACATTTGAGAGCACACATTTGAGCACACATGTATGGGCACACATGTGAGGGCACACATATGAGCACACATGTATGAGCACACATATGAGCACACATGTGAGAGCACGCATTTGAGCACGCACATGTGAGGGCACACATATGAGAGCACACATATGAGAGCACACATATGGGCACACATGTGAGAGCACACAGTTGAGCACACATGTGAGAGCACAGATATGAGAGCAAAAATGAGCACCGCGCGCAGGCGAGAGCGATCCGACACGCACAAAGTCCGCAGAGGGTCGCGCGAGCGAAATCAAAATTTGCACTGCGCGCAGACGAGAGCGATCCGACACGCACAAAGTCCGCAGAGGGTTGCACGAGCGAAATCAAAATTCGCACCGCGCGCAGACGGGAGCGATCCGACACGCACAAAGTCCGCAGAGGGTTGCGCGAGCGAAATCAAAATTTGCACCGCGCGCAGACGAGAGCGATCCGACACGCACAAAGTCCGCAGAGGGTTGCACGAGCGAAATCAAAATTCGCACCGCGCGCAGGCGAGACACAAAAAAACAGAGGTATGAAAGGCACCTGAAGTCTCCATTACAGTGCGATTTGCGATTTCAAGCGTTTATGTTGCAAAATGCTGCGCCTGCCACGAAAAAGTGATCCCGAGGCATACGAAGTCCTGCACCTGTCACGAAAAATGATCTCGACATAGCAGATGCAAAAATGACGACAGTCTCACGAAACGAGCGTTTCGAGGTCACCAAAAGAGAGCTCAAGATCACGAAATGCTGCACCTGTCACGAAAAAGTCGATGTTTTCGGACACGCTCATTTTGTGTGCGCCTGCCAGCGTTTTTGCAACGTCGCAAAATCGACGACAGTTACACGTTTTGCGAAATGCATCGAATCCCTTGCGCCTGCCACAGATTCCTAATGCCCAAGAGGGACAAAAGTGAGCTTTCCCTTGCGCCTGCCACGTAAAATGCACATTGATCAAAAAATGGACACGGCACGCAGGCGAGAACGCAGCTCCGGAAGAGAGCTGTCCCGCCAGCCTTTTCGTACGAGGCTTCTGTCGAAAACGGAAGATGAGGGAACGTTTTTGACGAAAGGGTCAACGAATTAGCCGCGCGCGAGCGAGCACACCTCGATTACACCAGCAGCTTTTCTACTACCGTAAGAACCCCTAAAGTGCACACACTGTTTGGGGAATCAATAATTTTGATTGGACACACGCACACACACACAGATACATATTTATATATATATTTACATGACTATATAGATGTATAGTTAGATAGGATGTAAATGACTTGTAATCTTATAACGTAATCAGTTTTATTGATGTACTTTCATGGCTTTTGTTGTGTTGGCAACAATGCGATGTTTCAGATCATCTTCTAGATGAGCTTGCGAGCAAGTTCTCCCGCCACGGCCAAGGAGTGTATTAAGAAAGACGTATTTTGGGATTAGAGTCTAAAATATTTCTTGCAGAGTACCCTTTGGTTAAGAAATATGGACCCCAAATAGACTCTGCTCCAGGTTTCTTAATTCCACCGATCTTTATCCGCAAGGCTTCGAGCTCCAGCCCCAGCTCCAGCAGCAGCAGCAGCTGCTGCTGCAGCAGCTCTTGGATGATAAATGGATGATAGATGGGTGGATCGGCTCCAGGTCTTTCAGCGTGTTTCAATCAAGTTTCAATCAGGCGTCAGACCAATAGGGGTCTTTTGGTTTTTCTAGTTTCTTTCAAGCCCTTGGAATTCCAGGGCTCACCATCCAAGGAAGAATTTGACCCACTACAGCACCTAAATCCCAACTCGCAACTACCACCAACCAAAACCAAGTAAGTTGCAAACCCCCTTTTCCACCCTCCCTCCCCATGGGGAAAAGGGAAGCGCCGATGGTCCACCCAGTGATTTTCAGACCTGTTTCAGACCTGCTTTTGGGCCCTTGCTAGGCCGTACGGGGCTGCCAGCCGCTGTTAATTATCGAATATTATCGCTAATTACCTGGCTTTCAAAAAGTAAGAACCTTGAGGTTCCACGCTCGGAGGTTGCAACTTCCAAAAAACCTTGGAAAAATTGAGGTTCCACCCTGGGAGGTCACAACCTCCCGAAAAGCTTGAAAAACCAAAGGTTCCACCAAAGATTTTAGGCCCTATAAGGCCTTCTTGATTCTTGATGGATGATGAGGGGTTGAAAAACCAAGGAGGTGTTGCAAAGGCGCCCCCAAGGTCATAAAAGGTCTTTTTATGTCCCATAATAGATTAGTTAATTTCAAACTAGATACATAAAGAAAATTAACATGTAGACTTGAAGATATTTAATAAATTGAATAGATAGATACAGGATAAAAAAACTGTTTTCCCGAAAATAGACCCCAATGATTTACTCGTACGGAAAAGTAGGATCTAATTTCTTATTTAATCAAGTTTCTTAGCACAATCCTCAGCCGTAGTGTGGCAGTTTGTCGTCACCAAAATTATCCGGCACAAAAAGGCAGACAGAGAGAGACAGAGGGAAGGAAAGAAGAGTAACATTGATAGAGATCAAGAGGGAGATTCAGAGAGGGAAAGAAACCATACTGTATGCCTTTCGGTGCTATGATTTCATGATATACACATATATGCATTCATCTGTGTCACTCATATGCAAATAACATGCTATATATGCTGACAAACATGCCAGAGAAAAGGGGGCCTTGGAAACTAAACGGGCCCTGGTCTTGGCAGGACCCAGAAGGGCGAAGCAAACCAATGTCTCTTGAGCTGCGCTTGATGAGCAACTTCACGGACAACTCTAGGAACATATGGAGAACACACACACAGATATGTATATCTATATATACATTTATGCGTGTGTATCTATGTCAATATGCTATAATCAGATCCCCTTACTGTATACATGTACATGTTTTCAAATTATATATTGACACATTTGATAACAGATTGGCAACGTCTAAGATATTCCAAGATCATCATGCATGATAATAGCATCATAGAGCTGTTCTGTTGGAAGATGCAAAGCTTTTCCCTCCAAGGTGTGGCCCACAAAGCCACACCAGATCGGGCCGAGTGGTTGCACATGTTAGCTGGCATGAGTTGCCCTTCCTCCCTTCGGGCTACTCCCAATGAATCAGAGTTTTTCACAGTAGCGCAATCGCTACAATCAGAAGTTGCGCGAGAGATTGTGATTGAAGCTAATTGGAACGACCTGTTGCCTCTCAGGTTGCTACAAGGATATACTGATGCCATGACGGCGGAAGTGTGCACTGATTTGCGGCAATGGTTGGAGAAGTTGGCTGGATGAATTGAGAGAGACTTGCGAGTTCTTGCCGCTTTTGCTATTTCTCTAGACCCATTGGTTATCCCTGACTGCTTGTTGACTTTGTTGCCAAAAGATTTGCTTTGTGTTTTTTTACCGCATCGTGTTGAAAACTACATGACTCAGAATGACTATACTGTACTGTAGCTGCATCTGACATCCCTGCATGGTATCTTGAGTAATTAGTTGGCTTGTTTGGCTTTCTTGTGCCCTTTTGTGTGAACCTTTCTGCCAATTCAGTACGACAATCTTATGATGTGCACAGGATGAACACGTCGTACGTATATATACATGTGTGTGTATCAGATGTATCTATATATTAATTAAGATATATCTATTTGTGCAAATGTTGGCACACGAGCAGATTTGTGCCTCTCTGTATTTGTATATCAGTCTAGAACAAGGTCGCACCTACTTGCTGCATGCATGCATATGTGCTACACATGCATATGCAAATCACACGCGCGGATCACATGACATACTTGCATCACATGTCGTATTTATCACATACCATACAGGTACATACATGAAGGCATGCAGACAATACACATACATGCCGTGTACACACAAACAAACATGCATGCCATTATACATCACATATAGCACACATAACATCTATTAAATCATATGTATCACTACATAACATACATGAGGTATCATGAGATCCACCATTTAATTTACATCACATACATCGCACACACACACACATCACACATCACAAACACACACGCACACACATCACACACGTCACACAAGCTACAGACACACACACTCATCACACGTAGCACACATGTCACACATGACTAGACCGTAGGCCACTGTAGATGTTTGATCCTTTTTGGACTAATTTTATCACTTCTTTCGCACAGTACCTTTTCGAGTGACATAGCCGGATGACACTGAAATGGTTGCATCAATTTTGTTTTTGAGCTCAACTCCAGATTTTACTCTCTTCCGTACATATGACATCTCAGACATCATGCAAATCCACCAGTCCATACGTCCCATACACCCCATGGTTCCCACACATGTTCCACACATCAACATGCATACCTTGCACCACATACAATACATACAACAATACTCATACCATCTCATACCACAAAACGCATACTTACACAATCACTACAATACAAGAACTTGCACACGGTACGATCAAGATGATACCATACCAAATCATCCAGGGCAAAACTATGCCACACATTTTTTCAATCAGATATCGCACTCTGTGTCAAAGAGGTACCGTTTGCTTGTGCCAACCCCTCGTTGGGAATCACACTGTAACACTAATATTGTGAAGAATTTATTGCGAAACAAATCTGTGAAAGCTGCTGCGGAGGCTGCCGTAGCCTTTTTAGAGCGAAAAGTCAGGGATTTGCAAAAGCCGCTTGTTTTTTGTGTTTGTTTCCTCTCTCTCTCTATCATTGATATTTGTTTGCTTGTTTGCTGGTTCATCTTCAGGCCGTTTCTATACCATAGTATTGCCTCGCGTTCTTCCGTGATTTGTTTGGGTCAGGTGTCCTTTTGAATTGCCCAATCCAAGAGCTTGACACATGACTCACATCACCAATTCTTCAGTTGTTTTGCAGCTTTTTCAAGTGACACTCAACTAGATTGCTGGTTCAGAAGTTGCACTTGCAATCCTGCAAGAATCCATTCGCACAGCTTTGTCCTTTAGGTTGGCTGACCTGCTGTCTTTCTACCATATGTACATCCTGGACTGCGAACGTGAAAAGCGCTGTTTGCGGGAAAAGATGAACGTCGTGGAAGCCAAATATCAAGAGAACCAGGACCGTCTCACCTTCCCCTCTCTGTCAGGATCCCTCAGCTCCACCTTCAACATGAAGCAATTTTCAAGTGCCAAACAATTTGACCTGGATACGAGAGCAAATGCGGGAAAACACATGGAGTCATTGAGTGGGATGTATCCCACGGGCTTGCTTTGTCATTATATTGGCGAAATCAAAATGTATCTTATATTTATATATATATATATTTTCTAATGCAGATTGAGTTTTTTTCGTGTCGTCGCATGCACGCTTGAGCCCTCCATGCTATTATCTATCTATTTGTTATCCTTCTATCCTTCTAACTTCTTTGCATCTATCTATCTATCTATCTGTCTGTCTATCTATCTATCTACCTATCTTGGCTTTTGACTTTGAGGAGTCTTCCAAGGAGGCAGTCCGGCGGTCCAAAGCCACCGATGAGAGATGGAACCTCGATCTTGCTGTGAACCGTGGTGCTTTTTGCATTTGTTGCATCTTTTGCATTTTTTAACCTGTGTGGTCGCAACAGTCACCAAGTGTTGCGTCAACCTGCCTGTGTCTGGAATTCCAAGATGCTTTTGAATGTTGGGACATGCTGGGACTGCATGGGACTGCACTGTCTGAAATCTCGACCCTGCCTACCCAGTAGGGGAGCAATCAGACGCAGCTCAGGAATGAGTTCAAAATGAAGCGAAGAGCAGAGGCACTTTTTGGACTGAACCTTGATGACGAGGACTCTGAAGTTGCCTCGGCAGCTCAGGGCAGTCCTTGCTTCCTTGCAGCCAGTTTCAAACAATCTAACAAGAATGCATGATTACGTCCTGAGGCCTTTGAAAGTTTAAACCAGCTTTGATTGTTTACACCTTTTCTATCCTCTTCTCCTGTTTGAAGCCACGACCTTCGAAAATTTAGAGCAATATTGATCTTGAAGAAACCGTTTGCACCTGATAGATAGCTTGCTCTCCAAGAGCTTGCAGAGTGGCACAATTGAACATACTGTTTGCAATCCATCTTTTTTCGAGTCACGACCCTCTTGAAGGAAGAAAAGATCTACAGCCAACGAGAGGTGGATGAGCTCTACAAGAGCTGGATGCTTGACGCAGATTCAGATGGGGCTGTGACGAAGGCCACAGCAGCCACGAAGACAAGTTGCCTCAACATTTTTTGCATGCTCCAACTCCAGCGCTAATAAAATACTTAGGATGGTTTGGTAGGCTGTTTTCATTGCTGAGTTACCAGGACCTGCTTGTTAGCCACAGCCGCACCTTGAGAAATTTACACAGCAACTTTAGATTTCGGTCGAATGCTTTGGCACCGTCGGGATACACCCTAAAGGATCAATGGGCACCGCGTGACACGGATGTGTTCATACGGTCGCATCATCCACATGTGTTGGCCGTGCAAAGTGCCTAGATCTCAGTTAGATACTGTATGATTTGTTTGATCTTTTGCGCAGCGTTCAGAACGCCGAGTGCATGGGAAATGAGTAGAATAAACTCTTAAACAGTAATGGTTTGAAGTTTATCAGACGAAATAGAAATAATCGCAAATAGATAATCAGTATATGGACAATAGTAGATCTGGAAGCGAGATGGAAAGAGTTCCCTTTCCAACGATGGTGCGCTCGAGGACCGAGAAATATGTCGCCCCTTTGTTGGAAGAGCTGGAGGACCTACGTAATCAGCTGGACCAAGGCCGTTTCGCTTCGAAAAGGTGCCTTTGATCTACACACTTTGCGAAGTCAAAATGAGTTACATTACATAGCTGTTAATTTAAGTTATGTTATCTTAAGACAAGTAGTTCATAGTAATTAATTCTGTTACAAGTGTACTTTGTTCTAGGTGCTTTCTGGCTGTAGGTGCTGCAGATGCCTTTGTCTTGGTCGCCTTTTCTCATTTGTCGATTGTTCGGATTATAAATGATGCCAGTTCCTTCTGTTTGATCAGGAACGTGGTTGCAAGAGCTGAAGAGCCCACATCTCCCACGAGCCAGATGTCCGGTGCGCAGCGGCAATTGCTTTCGGGTGCACTCTTTGCTGCATCTGCACGTGCTCCAGATCCTTTGGGAGACCTACTATGGCAGCTTGGAGATCGGGTACAGGCAATGCGGCAAATGCTTAGGGTTCATTCTTGTTTGCATCATGTGGATTCATTGTGGATGTCATGGGAGTAGCATAGTAGCATGTTGTATAGTTAGCCGATGTTAGCCGCTTTCAAAATTTGCGCATGTTGTTTTGAAGAAATTGTGAGAAAGCTGTGACACGTGGCAACATTGATGTCCTTGAAAGGCGGGAGATGACTACAAAGATATAGCATTGGCAATCCAGGCTTTGCCTCCATTGGATCCAAGACTTGCCCAAATGGGGGATGCTGCTGCGATACTTGATGCTAATGACCTGGACTTGCTGCAGACTGCCCTGAAAGCTACTTCAGACTATGTCCAGGGAGAACTGGGTGAGGAACTCATTCGTTTCAGCAAACATTTTGCCACAAACAGCCCTGAGCTCCCAGAGATTGTCCGAGCAATCCGGGAAATATCATCTCCCAAAGCCGCAGCAAGAGGTGCCTGTCGTTCTGTGGGCGTGAACACCACGGCCAGTATGGTACTTCCTACTGCACCTGGAGATTCCTCAAAAGATCAAGGTCCAACAACCGACTTTCGCGCTGAGTTGGAGCGATTGCGAGCTCAATTGGAAGCTGAGCTTCGAGCAGCCCGGGAGGAAGCTGAACGACAAAGACGAAGAGCTGAAGAAGCCATGGAGAAGTTGGAAGCTGAAGCGAAGCGAGCTGATGGATTGATGAGCGAAATGCGGAAGAAACTGCAGACCATGCAATCGGTGCTGCAGAAGTCGGGCTTGGACAAAGAAGCTGAGGCAGCGCTGCAAGAATCGGGCCTTTCTACTTTCATAAAGGGCCGGGATGTTTTTGAAAGACTCTATCAAGATGCTTTGAGGCGCATGCGGGTTCAAGCAGAGAACCAATTGCGTTTGTTGAGTCTTTTGGCCCCAGTTCAGCACAGCTACTGTATTGATCTTTTTTCTGCAAACATCTAGGACAGATGCTTCCGTTTTCACTTACTTCAAGAAGATTAAACAGAACATTTTCAGATTTTTCAGATGAGGCGGTTTTTGAACTTTGCCCCGTTGCCAATCCAAGAAATGCAACTCTACAGCTGCTTTTCTACAGGCTCTCCAGAGCTTGGCCACGCATCCCATGACAGCAGTTGATGCAGCCTTGGAACTTCATGGCGCACGCATTCTTAAAACTTCAGCTCCCTCGCGGGTGGTGGGCCCTCGAGATGTCGACGCAACTGGTGACTTCAAAGCACAGCCACGCAGGAAGGAAACTGAGGGAGGAGAAGGAAAGGAAGGAAAAGAAGGAGTGGAAGGAAAGCGTGCACAAAGCTTTCAGCAAAGATTCAGAACGGCATCGCTGGGTTCCTTCGATTCCAAACCAAGGACCCCAGTAGTTGTCAAAGGTCGGGGCATCAGCCGTGCAGCAACACTAGGGCCAGTGGGTCAGGCTTGGGCTTCAACACAGACCCTACGGCAGACGTTGTTCACTGGGCCTGGACCGGGAGAAGAGCCGCGGGAGCTCGAGGAGTCCAAACAGAGTCCCTCGCTTCCGAGGCCACGTCCAGACCGTCCAGGTACTGGCAACGGACATCGCTCGAGACCGTCCCTTGTGTCGAACCGGCCAGCTAGTGGAGGAGCAAAGACTTCGCCAATGCTGACAGTAAACCGCCTTTGTCAATGAAACGGTAACATTTCAAGCTGAAGCATTGCTTGAAAACCAACGTGGAGGCACTGGCCTTTGCCTTCATAATCCAGCACGCGCCCTATAGGTGCATGTCATTTCGTAGGTTCGTATAGATTCGTAGCACTACCCAGCATGCAGGCATGTCATAGACACCAGCTGCACCGCTGGCCAGCGCAATACCTTTGACACAGTGAGGAGCCAGTAGGAAGCCTCAAAGTGGGCAAGCCTCAAAGTGGGCGATAAAAGGTGCCGGGGTGGTAGATCCATCTGGGGTGTTTGAGCATAGGTTGCCAATATTGTGGCTGAAAATGCTGAGTGTATTCTATATTGGTTGGTCAATAGATCTGTTGATTGTGTGTGTCCAACTTGGTTTAATTATATGTGCGATTGCTATCGCAGATGTCCTGCACCGTGGCACCGTCTCATCGTGTTTGTAGATAGGAACCCGCCAACATACAGGTGGGATTGAAGCCCATGATGACTTGTGCCTGCTCTGCCTCTCATGGTCGACAAAGGGCACTGCAGCATAGTCTCCGTGCGATGCATTGCGATGCCTGATCTGCGAATAGCCGGCGCAATGTATCGCCCCGCCACAAATCTATCGCGTCAGATGGAGTAGACCTTTTCCTCTTCATACACTCATGAAATCTCAGGAATAAACAGATCATGAACCAATTATGCAACGCATACATAAGTAACGTATTCAATTCGTACATGATTGAATTTGTTTATATTTGAACGTGATACTTTTATGAGGTTGTTGCAATAGCAAGGGAATAGCTTGTCAATTTCTGTACATATTTGCATCTATTTGCCATGTTTATTGATATTGATGTATTCTTCATTCAATCAATATGAATATGTGTGTATATGTATACAACATTCATATTTTGACTTTTGTTTGCATTTTTTGTTCCTCTTCGCATTTGGACTTGTCGTAAGTTGTGGTGATGCTCCACCATGGGGACCCAAATGCAAGGCGAAGAAGTGCCTCGCTGAGGGAAGTTGTCAAATGCACTGAACGACAACGTGCCCACGGCTGGATGTCTATGGAGCGTGCAATGCCTGACATTTGTGTCGTCATGGAATCACGGTTGCGAAATGCTAAAGACTTTGTTGGCTCTGCAATGTGACTCGACAGCTGTGGGAGAGGCTTGCAGCACAAATCTTCGTCCAACAAAAGCTATGGTAAATATTAATCATACTTTGCCATTGATTTCTTTGCAAAGCTGCCCCGCGAAGAGCATGGACAAATCTTGTGAATATGAAGGGGATTGAAGGGGATAGCAAAATAACCCACCATTTGGTGAGCCAGCCACGCACAACAAAGCAATAAACCTTGAGTGCGTTACAGTTGCTGGAGATTGCTGGGGTGCTCGTGCCACAGCACGAGTGCAGAAAGCTGGGAAAATAGGGAGATGCTGCGACCACACGTGATCACACGTGTTTGCCAGACTTTTCTGCATGGGCGGCTTTCCAGGTATTTCCAGTCAGTCAGAACTTTGTTTGTAAATTGTAAACACTTGAAAATGCAGTATCCCATCCTATTGCTGGTATCGGCATTTGCCGGAGTCTCTTTCTCATGGAAACTAATACCATGAACAAAGCGCATTCTTGTATGAATCATCACTGCCTGCAGGGCCCAAAAATAGAACAAATTGAACGACAAGCTTGGCAGATTTTGGCAGTTTGCTTTCACGTGACGCTTGATATTTGTCGATGTGTCAGCAGCGTCAGACTTGCCTTTGGCAGCGCAGGGATGGCAACGTCATCGGATTGATTTGCATTGCACAGGACAGATTCGAATTGTACTATATTGTACTTATGTTTTGCTTCGGTATGCTTCATGGGTGATTGTTTTGGTTGGCTGATTTCTCAAAGACTTGCAATCTTTGAGACATTTTGAGACTCTTTGTCGATGCTTGCTCATGAGCCAACAGCTGCTCAATCTACGAGGACATCACAGAAGTGAGCAAACAAAAGCAGGAGGCGTGCGCAGGACAATGCAATAGGACTGATCACCTGTTGGACGGAGCAAATTATTGACCAAAGACATCCGAAAATCACAGGATGCCTTTGCTTAGGCAACTTGTCATGTGGTTTGCACGGGGCAACGTGCATTTGGCTGGCGGCAGGCTGTTCTTTTTGCAGCAGAGCTACAAAACATCATTCGTTCCGCAAGTTCCCAAGACTGAAAGAAGACAGATTTTGCTGAGTCCATTTGGTTTCAAATTTGTTCATGATGTTTCGTGCATTTAGTTCGGCTGCTTTCTCACGTCTATCGCATGCATTTCTTTGGCAAAAATACACCATCCTATCCTACGTAGGATCATGCCTCTCACGCCTGAACACAGCAAGCATCGGCAAGATTTGGCGAGCATCCACAAGATAGAGGATTCGACATTCATGATATTCATGCAGGTGATAGAACACGGGCAAAGAACACTCTTGTGACACTAGATGACCGGAGCTTGAGTAGCAGAATGTGCAACATTGTTGTCTTTGTTTTTTTGGAGGGGTTGTTCAACAGTTGATTACTCAGTCAATTTGAGCCCTGGCATTCCCTTGAGGCGAGTGCCCCAATCATCGAATTGGATCGCCGCAGCTGCATCACAGAGCCCCAAAGCAGCAGTTTATAGGAGTTCCGTCTCTCGTTGTACTCGTTGTTACTTCGTCATTCAAGCATGGCTAAAGGGCAGAAAAGGGCCGTTTTTCGTGTCAGAATGACAGACAGGCACATGTTGTTTTTGTTTTCGGTGGCTCCAATTTGTCACACATGCCGTCACTACCGTCACATACTGCACACTTGATTACGTGCTTTATTACGGCCGACCTCGGATTGATGACCCCTCCAGAAGGTCCAGAGACAAGGGAGATGAAAACAATTTAAACTATTATTATATGTAAATGAATTGGAACAACAAACAAAACTCAATTCAAGAATGGATGAACACATATGGTAAGCAACCAGTCAATGCTTCAGTGTAATTGGTTGATGAGTTGATTGATTCATGGGGGAAAGACAGGGAAACCATAGGACCAACAGTTAAGGACCAAGGAAATCAAAAATAGATAGAAATAGATCAACACACTTTAAGTGATCAATTCTGTTGTAAGTTATCAGTTCAATAGCTAAGGAGTAATTTCCAGGTCCTCGGTCGGGGAGGTTTTTCTGTAATTTGAGGGGTCAGGGGGGTCAATAATATGAGGGGACCAAAGCTCGTGGGAGGGCACACTTTGTGACCTTCTGAACAGCTATCGTTAGAACCGAACTTATATAATAAGGCATGGATCATTTGGGGACTGAGTTTTGGGAGGATTTGTTGTCCAATGAGTTGATAGTTGAAGAGAATAATATGATGATGGGGAAGCTTGGACAAACCATCGGGTGACCCTTGGGGGATGAAGCAGGTCATTGATCAATTGAGACCAGCAAAAAACAAACGTCAATTGAGCAAAGAGTGACTTGAGCGTAACAACCCGCAAAAACATACAAAAACCAAATAGTCCTGTAGTTATTGAATCTTATTGGATCAAATAATCGTTCTTGATAACTCAATCGTTTGTGCGGTTAGTTTAAAAAAAGGTGAAAAAACGCAAGCCCCAGCCTGGGGGTGAATTAATCTGAGGAGGTTTCCGACGTCAGTATTGTTCTCAGGGGGTTTTTGAGGAAACATTCAGCGGTAAATTTGTTTGCTTTGCACCAGATATTTTGGCTCGGCTGGGGGTACATTACCGGGTAAATTAATCTAGACGGGTTTGATAATCCAATGTTTACAGTCATGTATCCGAATGAATCAGAATATATGTGCATTTGAATCATTTGATTTCGAGTCTTGTGCATGTTTTGTTGCCCAGAGGTGGAACAAACGTGTGGCTGAAATCACTGGCATTCCGCGCGACCAAGTGATCGGCAAGGACGAGAGTTGAGTCCCTCATTTCACAGCAATTCCCGCGCTCACATCACTGAGTGCTTGCTCTAAAATCTTGATGGAGAGAATGCAGGAGGGATAGAAATAGAGAATACAGCATGCAGCATCTTTCTACAAGTTTTGACTTTAGTTAAGTTCATTTGATATCTAATTTTTTTGCACGGTCTGCGGCGCCGAAACTGATCTTTACCTGGGGGGCAGTTTGCGCATTGGAGCTGAAGTGTTGCATTGAATTTAGATGGGTTTAGCGTGCATGAGTCAGCATGAAATACAAGAGCAAGCTTGCATGCGGCGTACAGTCGCAGAAACCAACACTCAGACAAGGGCTAAGAATGGCTAAGATATGATACGATGATACGAGATGAAATTGAGGCATTTGGCTGTTTCATTGGGGTTGCACGAGGGTATGTAGGTTGCTGCAATGGTGCAAACATGGTGCCATTGAAGAACCATCAGGTAAAGAAATGTAAAGAAACCAAACATTGGCGACCACTGGCTTTCAGCCCAACTGTTCCTTGCCGCTGCACTGGATTGTTGCAAGATGACATGGTGTTGAATGGTCCCCTCATCACAGGGTTGCCCACAGACATATTGACATGATAGAATATGATACATGTAAATTGCAGTCATATGTATATTTTCAAATTATTTGATATCTTCTATTTATACATGTGTAAACATGTGAATAGTGAACACTTTGTTTGCTTTCACATTTCCAGCTGCACGAGCTCTGCTGGCAGTGGATGGTAGTTGGCAGAGCTTGTTGTGGCTCAGGAGTTGCTGAGCTTCATTTTGGACAGCTGTGCTGCAGAGGTCTCCGCACACACACCAAACGCATGCCAGGCAAAAAATAGGCAAAACAAATTTTCAGGGATAAAGATCGGAAATCTATTCACATCTATTACTGTAGTACTAAAAGTAAAGTTTGAAGCAGAGGTTCAGGCATCTCAAACCGTACGTCTATCCTTGCATGTTCAACAAGACCATTCCTGGGTTCTTTGCAGCCCGTTTGAAACTGGAACACTGACATCGGTTGCATAAGACAGTTATACCATGTTGTATCAATATTGTGTTGTGTCAGGATGTGGGAATATTTCCAGATATTTCCCTTGCGGATCGTAGATGTTGTTTTGATGTGCAGGTGTTGGTCATTTCACCCAGGAAGGTTCCTCCAAATATATACTGTGCATACTTATATACACACACTTTTTTGTTATTGCTCTTCATTGAAGGAAAGCTTAAAGCAATTCAACGTAGTCACGGCCTTTGCTTCTGCGTGCCGGTGCAAGAATAGCAAATAGTTTAACCGAGTTCAATTTTGTATAAGTACAACATATATCAACATATTTTAATACATCATAAAACATATGCTAGAATAACATGCTAGAATCACATATTAGAATGATATGTAGAACTAAGACTTGCTAAGCTTGATGGTGTCGCCCAACTAACTCTGCAGCTGTGAGCGGCCCAAACTGGGCAAAAATAAGAGCGGGGACATGCCCAGCTCCCTGCGGCTTGGTTCGATAGTTGCTTACATGTCAATGTCCCACGATGTCCCACGATGTCCCACGATGTCCCATGATGTCCCATGATGTCCCATGATGTCACATGATGTCACATGATATCCCACGATGTCCCATGTCGTTGTTGCACATATTGGCATGTTCTCTCGAGCTTTGCACTTGGCCCGTGTCCTTATTTATAGTGTAGTTTGACAGGTCAAAATTGCGCCGTCGGATCTGCTGTGACATGTTTTTCTCCTTTTCTTTGAGGGGGAGACTTCTTTTTTAGATGCAAAAAATGTCGTTCAGGAAAGCCCGGGCTGGCAAGCCCTCCGTGACAGAGATGAAGATGCAATTAGCAGGGCTGCGGAAGCCTTTGGCAAGCACTATGGAGGTCACTCGTCTTCATTGCACCATGTGAAGTACAGCTTACTTTTGCCGATTAACGACCGCCTCAACCTGTCATGTTGATTGGTGAATGCTGCATGTCCTTCCTGATGTTCAGCATGTTTGGATTGACGAAGTGTCCGTATTTCCGTGAATCTCTTCATACAAGTAGAAGCTTGTCGCGTGTGGACGGATGCTGACGGTGTTTGTGTGGTGAATCAGCTTCGTATCGGCTGTTCTCAACTACAGGATTTGCACAAACCAGTTTCCAGCATGGGCAGATGACATATATAAATAATATATTTTGGGTCCAGTCCATTTTTTTAAGTAAACTCCATTGATTCCCCAAACAGTGTGTGCACTTTAGGGGTTCTTACGGTAAGGGAAAAGCTCCTGGTGTAATAGAAGTGTGCGCCGGCGCGTACGGCTAATTCGCTGACCCTTTCGTCAAAAACGTTCCCTCATCTTCCGTTTTCGACAGAAGCCTCGCACGAAACTGGGTCTGGGAGAGCTCTATTCCGGAGCTGCGTTCTCGTCTGCGCGCCGTGCTCGTTTTTTGATCAATGTCCATTTTCCGTGGCAGGCGCAAGGGAAAGCTCACTTTTGTCCCTCTTGGGCATTAGGAATCCGTGGCAGGCGCAAGGGATTCGATGCATTTCGCAAAACGTCTAACTGTCGTCGATTTTGCGACGTTGCAAAAACGTTGACAGGCGCACACAAAATGAGCGTGTCCGAAAACATCGACTTTTTCGTGACAGGTGCAGCATTTCGTGATCTTGAGCTCTCTTTTGGTGCTGTCGTCATTTTTGCATCCTGAGACTGTCGTCATTTTTGCATCTGCTATGTCGAGATCATTTTTCGTGACAGGTGCAGGACTTCGTATGCCTAACATAAACGCTTGAAATCGCAATTCGCACTGTCATGGAGATTTCAGGTGCCTTTCATACCTCTGCTTTTTTGTGTCTCCCCTGCGCGCGGTGCAAATTTTGATTTCGCTCGTGCAACCCTCTGCGGACTTTGTGCGTGTCGGATCGCTCTCGTCTGCGCGCGGTGCAAATTTT
>VSDK01028384.1:503192-547501 GCA_009767595.1 Symbiodinium kawagutii
ATGTGTGCTCAAATGTGTGCTCTCATATGTGTGCTCAAATGTGTGCTCTCATATGTGTGCTCAAATGTGTGCTCTCATATGTGTGCTCAAATGTGTGCTCTCATATGTGTGCTCTCCTATGTGTGCTCTCATTTCTGTGTGCTCATAGATGTGTGCTCAAATGTGTGCTCTCATATGTGTGCTCAAATGTGTGCTCTCATATGTGTGCTCTCACATGTGTGCTCAAATGTGTGGTCTTACATGTGTGCTCAAATGTGTGCTCTCATATGTGTGCTCTCCTATGTGTGCTCTCATTTCTGTGCTCTCATATGTGTGCTCTCATATGTGTGCTCTCATATGCTCTCATATGTGTGCTCTCTCATGTGTGTTCTCACATGTGTGCTCGCATATGTGTGCTTTCACATGTGTGCTCTCATATGTGTGCTCATACATGTGTGCTCTCATATGTGTGTTCTCACATGTGTGCTCTCATATGTGTGCTCTCATATGTGTGCTCTCACATGTGTGCTCTCATATCTGTGCTCTCAAATAAATGCTCTTGCTGTGTCCTTTTCCCACTTCCCCCCATCTCACTGTTTGGGGTCTCTTGCCGGGATAATATTAGACACTCAACAATTGCGTGCTCATTATTTCAAATTCAGCACTGACCAACAAACATTAATGATTTTGTCAGCCAATGTCAAGGCGTACTCGCAATTTCTTGAACATGCATTTCAATGCTATGGGTTAAGCATCTTAATAAACATGTCGTAACATATCTTCGACATATTTGTACACATTTAGACTTATGTTTGTCTCATAGATTATTGTCATAACGTGATTTCCAGCCACTGCCAGCCTATCAATTGAGCACGCAGGGATAGGGGGAGATCTTGGGACTGGGAGGCGCTCTATACGAAGTATCATCAGACATGCCTTGCGGAGGATCCACCTCTAAAGGACCGGAGGGGAAACAGGGAGATGGGAGGAGCTTAGGAATGAGACAGCGAGAATTTAGCAACGGATCAGCCATGATGAAGCCATGTTCTAGCCACTCCACCATCTGTTAAATTGTGTGGACCATTGAGCGGGAATGAAAGAATAGTTTTGCGTCATTTTCTGCACTGGAATTGGGCCTGCGCCACGGAGCACACTGCGACAGGAGCTGCCGGTTACAGAACATGGAATTAATTGGAAAGCTTTGATCCTAAGCCTTCCGACGCCTGAAAACACCAAGGCAGCGGGAAGTGGGCACCATGCAAGACCTTGAAATCATGTTTTTTAGGTTGGGACCACTCAGAATCTACCATCGTTAATCAATGGTGTTACTCTTGGCTTAGGTAAATCCGTCGTGGTGAGCCGCAAGCAACTAACATGATTCACCTTGAATAAACAGTAATAGAATGATCAGAGAATTGTTTTCTAGAAAATGTTGTCATAAATGTGTATTTCTTTCAGCCATTTGTTCTTTGGAACTACTGCTGCAGGTGCTGGGTTGCGGCATTCGTCGGGTGCTTTTCAAGCGTGCAGACTGCATATATGATGGTATCTATCGCTTCCATGTGGAAAGGCTGGATATCTCCATGACTCCGCGAGTGCATTACAACGTTTTGTGCAATTCAGACATGAAGCCAAGCTGCATCCTCTGCTGTTTGATCACCGTGTTGAACACTTTGGAGCTTGTGGTGACTTTCCGATAGAGGAGATTGAGATAAATCAAGCAAACAAGATGGAGATAGGCAGATAGATTGGCGGAGATAGATAGGTTGACCCATGGACAGGCGGAACGTGACAGATAGAGACCAAGATGGATGGAATAGAAAGGTAGATCGATAGATAGACATTTGATTAGTGGAAAATGCATAGGCAGATAGACAAATAGAAAGATTGATAGATAGATACTGCGAAATAGACAGACAGATTATCAGGTTGGATACGCTTCGATAGATCAGAACTGACAGATTAGATTAGGTTGATTGATAGGTTAGAGAGATGGGATAGAGTAGATGGGTGAGAAAGATTAGATCGATCGATAGATAGATATAGTGAAAGAAAAACAGAAAGAAAGATGGATAGATACAGTACAGTAGAAACAGTCATCCCACTACTAAATTATGTACAGCTTTGACCCTGTGTTTCTCGTCCCTCAGCCTGGCTGAGACAGAGAAGAGAGAGAGAGAGAGAGTACAGAAGATAGATTCAACAGATGCATAACAAATATAATGCACGAAATATATACTGTAGACTAAGATGCATCTAGTCAAATAGATTAAATAGGTTCATGGATAAGTAGATACACAGAGAGATACATTCGATGAACATAGATCAAAGGATCTGTAGATTGATATTCAGGTAGATGGGCCTTGTTAGATTCTGGACTTTGACTTCAAAACCTGTTTCATTTGATTGCGCTCCTGTCACAGGCGTGACTTGACACAAGCCATGTTTGAATTCCGGGATGCCTACGATGACCCATACCACCACTACAAGGACGCGAACAGTTGGGAACCTGTTGCTTTGTGTGCTTGCAGTGCTTGCTTGAATCAGACTTTAGGACATCGATTTTCGAAAGGGAAAACCCAGCACCACTCCGTAGCACTCCCATTTTGCCCGTAACCAGCGCAATCCTATGAAATCACAACATATCATAACATCATTTACCAAAAGGCTTTTCCAGAATTGTTTGAACCTCGCAGAGCCCCAATATGCCAGAATGGCTTTTTGTGCACCAACTGCAGCAATGACCCGCATTTTTCAGGTTGAAGCTCAAGAATTCTCAAAGACACGGTGTGAATTGTACCGCATTTTTTACACAAAGGCTGTGCACTTGAATTCCTGGACTTTCAACTTGACTTGATCATTCTTGATGCTGACATAATTTATCCACAATCCAGTGTTTATTGGAATTTGAATTGAACTCGTGGGAGCCCAGGCCCCTTCCTGCAATCTTGTTTTGAGAAGGACAAGTCGTTCAAAGACGACGTGGACACAGCTTTGCGGGCTGCAATTCTTCCGCACTTAGTCCAGTTCAAGGAACTCCATTGCAAAGACAGCGCTGTCCTCAGCATGGAAGGACACCTTCGTTTGGCATCAAAATGCAGGATTTGCATCATATGAATCATATGGATCATTAATGATCTATATTTATGTTTTCCTTATTTATATGATATTATAAGGAAATATATATATATATATACTTATATTTACAGATGTATAAATATAAATATATATATATATATTTATTTATCTATTGTCGGGATGTATTTAAATTTGAAAAATATACAATATATGTTTAATATCTTTACATTTATATTAATGTTATATATTTTTCAAATGAATATATTTGATGTTTTTTATCAAAGGATATATTTCTTTATACCAACATATTTTATATTTCTATATATATGTAAATATGTTTTGCATCAATATATTTCTATATTTCTATATATGTAAATATTTCTTTATATCAATATATTTCAATATTTCTATATATGTAAATATTTCTTTATATCAATGTTTTTTCTTTCTCTACATATGTAAATATATCTCTATGTTTATATCAATATATTTTATATCTCTCTCTCTTTATATATATATTTATGTATATGTAAATTTGTTTTTGTATCTGTGATGATGATGATGTTCACTTTTTATCATCTAAGAGCGATTGCTGCGGTTTCAATTCAAAGCTGCCCCACTCTGCATGAATGGCGATAGTCATCGAAATGGGTGGCAAGTGTTTGACCTTAGAAACGCCTCCCACGGCCACTGTATTGTTCTTATTCTTTGCGATGTGGGCCAGCCCTTATTGATAGCCTTGGCAAAAAGGACTGCAACACCGAGGTCAGATGGAGTTGGTCAGTCACATATCCGGGATCGCTTTGCCATGGGAGAAGGCGGTGGCACAAACCTCAGTCTCAGAGATCCAAAAACTTTTTCTTAGTTCAAGAAAATCTGCAACTTTTTCTTAGTCCAGGGGCGGAGTTCGCATGTATAGACTGAACCCGGTCATGGTGCCACCACAATGTGCTTGCTGGTTTGAGGTCCAACATTTTCCCGTGACGTTCAGGGTCCTTTTGGATTCCTTCTTGAACGAGAACCAGATTGAGCACCCTGGCCCGATGGGTTAGCATCTTTTTTTGAAAAATGAACACCTCTTCCATATCGCCCTAATATCTATTTACATAATGATTACTCTTCCTATTGATCTCTTTATAAACCCCTCCCCCCCTTTCTTTCTCATCCCCTCAGATGAATTTAGCAAAAGTTATTTGGAGGGGCAACGATTGTTTTAAATTGACAATTACAAAATCCAATCTGCAGGAAATCCAGAATCTACTTTAGCATTGCTAAATGAATTGCCTAATTGTTAAGGATGATTAAAACCAGAAATCATCCAACATTTGGATCATGAGTTCAGTATTGCTAAATGAATTGCCTAATTGTTAAGGATTAAGGATAATTAAGACCAGAAATCATACAACATTTGGACCATGAGTTTAGTATTGCTAAATGAGTTGCTTGATGGTTCAAGATAATTCAAAAAATTGGAGACCATCAGATGGAGATACTTTATCTAGGGGGTGGGGGGTGAAAACAAAAATTTTATTGAGAGGGTCTTAGGCTTCAAGGCTACCCCCTTTGTGAGATTGTTGTTTTTAATTTACGGATACGATTTTGAATCAGGAATTGATCAATTGAGGGCTGAGAACTTTTTCAGATTCCATTATTTCCTGAAGACAAGTCAGCTGATGCATCATTCGGTTTTTTCCACCAAATTGGGTTACCCCAAAATGTTTGGCGTACTTATCGAGGCCTTTTTTATTCAAGAGTTGGACATTCTATTTATATGGATATATGTAAATATTTATGAATATATATATATATAAATATTCATATACAATAATACCCATCCTGGAGTATATAGAATATCCTCCATGTTCAATTTTTGGACCATTTACCTAGTGGAAAAGGTCCAATTTGAGATTCTATCTACTCCAGGATTACCCAGGATTGCTATACATAGAAGTGCTTGTATGTGTATTTGGTTTCTTGCTCTAAATTATTTATATGTTTTCCTCTTGTGTTTCAAACTTTTTTCAATGTACACTTGTTGGGCGAGGTTGGAAAACATCAAGCTGGACTACTGCACCTTGTCCTCAGAAGCGTTGGCGCAGCAACTTCGTATGGCGTGATTCCATGCGCTCAGAGCGTGCAATGAAATGCACCTAAAATCAAGGCTTCAATGGAGATTTTGTTGGGCAAAGTTATGCAAGGTTTGATAGATGATGCCAGTGCAAGAATACAAAGATATACAAAGACTTGCAGCCAGACTTGCAGCCAACATGCCGCTTCCAAGGTGAAGAACATGGGTACAAGATAAAGGAGCCAGAGCTGAAGGATAAATGGCGGCTTTACCACCGGAGTCATGCGCAATTCCGCAGCTTTCCTTGCAGCTAAGTTCCAGATGCCTGGGACGTTCTGGCATGTTCTGAGATCTTTTATGAGCGTGAGGTGCTGTTTGGATCTGTTTGGATCTGTTTGGATCTGTTTGGATCTCTTTGGTTGGTGTTCTTCAAAATGGTAGCTCTAAATCAATCGAACTCCTCACATCACTCCCTGAACACAACATACATCAACTGACATATAGCCCAGGCCACCGGGGGAGGCTTGTTGGACAGAGGGGCCTCGTTGGACTCAGGCATCATCTCAACTGATGAAGCAATGGAGCAAGAACACCTATGAATCCTCTAAATTCCGAGAGGCAGGCTGATTGTGTGATCGAACCACTAGAATCCTCAAACTTGGGAAACTTTGTTTCAACCTTGGCAAGAGAACCACTGTTGGCGAGACTGGAAGGTACAGTATATAGTGACTGGGCGACGCAACACATGCAAAATGCAGCGCTTTCGTGCCCAACCTGGTCGCTAAAGTGACCCAAGGGCACATGCGCACATGGAGTTTCACATCCAGTGTAATGGACCTGCCACGGGAAAAAGCACAACAAGAATGTGTCTTCAAACTGTAGCAAGTGCTTGGGCTTACCTCCTATTTGATAATAGTGCTGGATGCTGTCAGGCAATGTTTTGACAGCAGGGCAGGTCGCAAAGCAACGAACGGTGCTAATCCAGCATCTTTGTTGAAAGACCAGGATTTGCAGCCATTTGCAGCCTGGGTGGAAAAAAGGCCACATTTCTTCATGCTGAGAACCGGACCATGCCATGGTGCAACTTGCAAAGTGGCAACGTTGCTTGAAACAAAAGCAGCCTTCCGTTGCAACTTGCATGGTAATTCTTTTGTTTGATATCCTTGATATTCTTATGTTGTTTTAGCCTTTCTTTTGGCAATCAATCAATGAAAGAGACATAACTTTGCAAACTTTATGAACTAGTTTGTGATAGTTTAGTTTGAACACATTGCCATGGACCCTGTTCCTGGCTGTCTGCAAGCTGCTCTTGGATCAGGTGGCCCGCGTCTTGAAAGAAGCTATCGAAGATGGAAAGTCCAAAGCAGATTTGGAGGCGAAGGGATGCGAAAGAGATACAAAAAAAGGAGTTGTGAGGTGTTCGTGCACGGTTTTTGCACAGAGTTGGGTTTGTGTAGATTTTTTACGTACTTGGCGTTTACTACATGTTGCATTTGCCATCTGATTGTCAAAGGATTGACTCACTATGATGCCCGGGATGAATTTCACGGCATATTTTGCCTGTTAGGTCAAGTATGGTCAACCCGCTCCCATCCTTTCCCTCTTACCTTGTTAATCCTTCTTAATTACAATTAATTACTTGATTGATAAGGTATTTAATCACTCTTAAGGCTAGGAGATTGGGACAACTCCCTAGAAACACGACACCGCTCACCTCGCCCTGGCAGGTCATGGTGGAATCGAGGCATCAGGACCGAGCATGGCTATGCAAAGCTAGGCTACAAACTTTGGAACTTCGAAACTTCACAGCATTTGACACCATGTGACGCAATGATTGTCGAGCATTCGGTGGGGCATGTTATGGATGTCTAGCTTCACATGGAGCTGCTCCATAATAGCACCTCTGGTCTTGATGCCCTCGGTTTTGTTTCGTTGGGGGGAGCCCATGGGAGCCCTCCCTTGGGCATCCAATAGCTGATGCCCCAACGTCCGGAGAGATAAGCCAATGACGACAACGCCGACCAAGTCAGTGCACCGTGGTGATCTCGCAGATGTTAAGAGTCCTAGTATGTCCTGGTGTGTTTCCGGTGGAGGCTGTCATAAGCTGTCTTGTTGAAGTAGTTTGCTGTCGTGAAGAATTTGCCACTCTGGCATTGGGGAAAAAATACGGGAACCCATTCTCTGAAAAATAATGTTCAAAAGGGTTTCCAGTAGATTCTTTTCGTAGTTGGGGCGTCCCAATGGGACGACTGATGACAGTCATGCCTGCCAGAGAGAGAGAGAGAGAGAGACAGATATTCTTTTCGTTTATTCACGGCCTTGTAGCTTGACGACTGCAAGCATGCATTTACTAAACAAGGCAATTGCAAAGTACTCACCTTCTGTGCCGCTACAAAAACATGTTCAATCGCCATTGCCGTTGCCAACACTGTAAAGGTTTTGGAGCCAAAATCTGTTTTGCTATGTTTTACTTGTCCTTGAGGAAAGCTTGCAATTTGCACAGGGTGTTGATCTAGGCTCGATTAGTATGTAGGTGATGGATGGTCATGGTAGGATGCATCGAATCCGTAGCCGTGAAACATGCTGGCTTAAAGCTGTTGGAGGCTGCAAAGCCAGACAAATTCATCACGCATCTTGAAAGTTGATCGGGTATTGAGATGTATTGAGACTCAACTGAGATAGGGCCAAGTATCCTTGATGTCTCCTGGTTCCTTCATATTCCTTCAAGTTTTCTGCACCGATCTGCATCCTTCGCAATCAGTGAAGGACTCGGCAGTTCTTCTTCTGAGCTGTACTCCTCGCATGGGCCGCTCCTTGGCTGAAGCAATGCATTCAACATCATTCAACAACTTAGACAGAATTCTTGCTTTGATGTCAGTGTGTGTCAGTTGGATTTAAAGACGTGCTATCATTATCATTCATTATCTATCATTGATCATTTTTGTTCCTGTGGCCCTTCTCCTGCGCAAGGTGATGACGCGATCTTGGGTGTAATTTGCATCGGCCAAGACATTACACAAATGAAGGAGCCTGGGTGGCTTCAACCACGGCTACCATGCGGTAAAGGCATGCAGTGCCTATGAAGTTCGCTGCCACCCTCACTGCCTTGGGCCTTGAGTTTTAAGATAAATTCCTATCATTTCGATTTATTTTCCATGTTTTGTGGGAGCTTGTTTATTTGAGCGAAAGAGATGTAAGTGTACATGGTGCATATCTGACCGTGGACTACCAACTGGCCAAACAGAGGGGTCAGCTCAGATCTTCAGGGTGGACCAAGAGCCATTGTCCCCTTACAAGCTCATCAAGTGTGAGCACCCCTCCATTTCGCATAGCTTTGGCCATTATTGACCTGTTTGGTCGGTACTGTCGACAGACATCACTTCAGGAGTTGGATGTGAAAAGATCGAGCATTGCTGCGACTGTGACTCACGAGCTCCGGTGGAGGACTCAAGAACATGTGCACTAATGGGTAGCATAACATTGCAGAATGATTGCATAATCATGGCACAAGAGATATTTCATGTTTTTCAATTTTGAACATTTTTCAATTCCAACTGGGTAATACTGTATGGCACGGGTGGGAGATGTTTGAGCAAAACGTTGCTAATACACTTCAATGTTGGCAGCTTTGAAGCCTGGAAGGAAGGGAGCAAGGAAGGAAGCAAGCAAGGAAAGAATGACAGAAGGAAGCAAGGGAGGAAGGGGCAGGAAGGAAACCATACATCCTAAACCTGGAGAGCGCCAACAGCCTTCAAAACATAAACCTAACAGTGCTAGACTAGACGACGGTGGGCCTGAAAGGGAAGTAGGAGGATGAATGTTTGAAAAATGATGAGAGAGTGATATCGTATATGGATATCAAATATTCCATTCAGGAGACTTTGATGATGAGAGAGTCACGATTCGACCCCACTTCCTGATGCAAAAATGTATTTCATACACTTAGAGCATATAAACGAAGTGCACTGACGGGTGGGGGATGTTCCAAACCCTGTAACTGTTATCAAGAACAGAAGCCGACCTGAAAACATAATTAACCCTAAGACGATACACCTAAAACCCTAAAAGCCATACACCTAAAACTCAAAAACCTAAACCAAACACTTGAAACCCTAAAGCTCTGACCCCAAACCTTAAAACCTTAAAGCTAACACCTTTAACTCATACACCTAAAACCCTCAAACCATAAACTTGAAATCCTAAAAGAATAAACTCAAACCTTAAAACTATAAAGCTAAAACCCTAAATCCATAATCCTAAATCCTTTAGAAAGCATAAGTTAAAACACGACTAAAACCATAGAAACAAAACCCTAAAACCATAGAAAAATAAAGCCGAAACCCGATGAACATACATCATAAAACCTTGAAAACACCAACCTTAGAACCCCACAGCCATAAACCTAAAAAAACTACACCCCTAAAAACAAAAAATCCTAGAACCATAAGCCTGATAAGCCTTGAAACCTGTAACCATGAGCTCTTGACCCTAAAACAATAAACCTCAAAACATCACACTTCAAACCTAAAACCATAATTCTTAAAACCTTCAAACCAGAACCCCTCAAATCGTCAACCCTAAAACCGTGCACCCTAAATCCCTCAAAAAGTCCGCCCCTAAACTGAAAGCATCTATCTTAAAGCCATACACCCATCAACCACATATTCTAAAACCTCAAGCCCCAAATCCGCAAACCTTCCCAAATCTTGCAAGTACCATGCGAACTGGAGGGGAAAATGTCCCGAACCCTGTAATTGTCATCAAACACGGAATCCGACGAAAAGAATCCTACACAGAGGCGAAAAGATATCCCCAACTAATTTTGCTCCCATAGACGTGGATGGACGATGATAGATGGCTCATGAGTGTTCAGGATATTTCATGATGGTCCTGAAGCATCATGATGGATGAATTTTTGTTCTGAGGTCCCCACTTCATGGAATCATTGGCTTGAGCGAGCAGCTCATCTCCGCAGGCATTGGTTGCATATTGCAAGCTGCCAATGGTGCTGTTGGGAAGAGAGCCATGACATGCCATGACTCTTGTGAAATGTTGAAGGCGATGAGCGACAAAAAAGGCCACTGATAATGAGATGACCTCAGAGATTGGGCAACTCGAGCTTGGCGATGCGGAAGGTTGACCATCGAGTTTTGCAACGACTTGTTCATGAATTCTGCATATATGTGTTTCAACTAGATCATGTAAGATCATGTAAGACTATAGGATCATGTAAGTGGTCATTCATGTAAGTTTTCTCGCAAATGCCGGCAATTAACCCGTATCACCGCTGCTCTACACAAACATGTTGAGGATCTGATTCTTTGGGGCGGGGGGTTGTATGTTTTTTTCCCGTATGTTAATAATTATGTTGATTTTTTGTGTCAAGTTCCTGCGTTGACAGTCTCAGGATCAGCCATTGTGCGCGTCGCTTGCTGGACCTCGTGACGAACATCATGGACTTGCCTGCTCCTGAAGACATTGAGCCCACCGAGTGGAAACAAAAGACTAGAACTCGAGCTAAACGCGTCTAGCATGGTCAGGTTTTTCTTTGCGTGTGTGAAGCGTCAAGATGATTCAAGATGTGTCGTACTTGATTTTGTCAAAATGTGTTCCTGTGTTAAAAGAAATGTGCTATAATTTTTACTTATAGTTGCCAGGTTCTTATCGATGACCCATGTGCTTTCAGTTCCCATTGATTTCACTTTTGCGACTCGTGACCCACGGGCTTCCAGCCAGGTCGACGATGGTGGAGAGCAAACGCATGTTGCTTGCAAGGAGCTGGATGGGCAACTCCTAAAACCTGGTTGCGATACTGGTGAAGTGAACGATTGTGAAAGTGAATATCGGACTGAATGGCACATTAGGCGGTTTTAGTGTTGGGGTCTTTTCCACCGAGTTCTTTCCACACAATATATGTGACACGATGTGGCGCAACTTTGTCTTGCGGTTTTGGACCTAGCACCACACCTTTGTTGGTTTTTGCATTGCGCAGGGATCCTGTTCACATGGGCAAGTTGATTGAGGAGGCGAGGGTGAGAAAAGAAAAGAAAGGAACGGAACAATTGCCTGACCGGATTCAATTAGATTGGATTAGCAACATGTCGCAATTTTAGTGCACAATGATTCAGTTTCAGATGCCTTTCCCTCCTAATTACTGAGTGATCCCGATTCCATCTACTGGCGATGTTTCTAAGGACAATCGTTCAGTCGTGTTCAGCCAATTTGCTTCGCATGGTTTTCCCATTGCTTGGCTTCACTCACAAAACTGAATTTGGATATTGTGCACCAGGATGCCTTTCTGCATACCCTGTGCCACAGAGCCATCCTCAGGTTCTTGTGCTCGTCTCCACTGCCGTCGACAAGGTGTGACACAAGGGTAGGAGTATGGTCGATGGGAGCGCGCTCCCATTGCAAACCAGTGAATTATATGAGTAGCAAGACCTGGCAAAACAGAGTTGAAACATGAAACAACTTGGACGCGGAGTGGAATTGTTTGCCACCCTCCTACCATTGCCAAGATGGTTTCGAGGCAAGGAGACCGATCAAAAAGGAGAATGTGCAGCTAATCAATAATGTACCCGACCAGTCCCGGCCTCAAATCGCTGCGCCCAATTCAAACGGCAAAGTTATGTGAATTTCGATTGTTTGGGATAAACCGCGCTGAGAATGCCGATCGTTTCAGGATTGGGTATGCAATACAGCCTTGTCAAAGAAATCAACTATACAACAGTATTTCCTTTTTTCATAGTCATAGTCATTTTCTGTACAGAGGGATGTAGGGGCCACAGTCACCTCCTAACTCTGAACCAATTGATTTGATGAGACGTGGCTTGTTGATGTGCATTTTGCGTTGCTCAGGTTGCCTATCATTGAGGTTTGGGCCACATTTGGCTGACTTCCGTGCATTTCTGTGCCGTATGTGTAGGTATAAACGCAGTAGAAAGGAGCTTAGCAGCACACGAGAGTTCCAAGGGCATCGGTGGGGTAGCCATAGACAGCAAAAGGATGCCATTCTCGGAAGTTGGATGAGGCAAGTGTCAAAGCTGAGGCTGATGCAAATCGGTGTTTCCAGATGTTGTACAATGTGGTGACCAATGCAGACTACTCAGTCGCAGTCGTTGGCCTGTCGGAGTGGTGTGCGATGCAGTGTGTGCCACCATGGATGCAAGCAATCAAATCATATCACAAATCAAAGGTGGGCATGATCAGTTGCAACAGGCTGATTTTGTTCTTGAAGCACTGTTGCCTGTTCGGTGGTCATGTTGTGTCGTTGCTTCAGGCTTTCAAATACACCAAAGAGGGCTCAGTTGAGGTAGGGCGTAGGGTTTTTCTTTTGTCCGCTGCATGGATGCTAGTTCAATCTCTCTTTCTCTGTCTCTGCATATTTACCATTTCACTAGGATACACCCCTCCCTCAAAGGACCAGCTTTTTTCAAAGATCTTTTTTTAATGTAGTCATGTAATGACCAACTTGGATGGCATAGTGAAGCTTTCAGATTAAGACTCAGAAATTCTCCAAACATGACCCCAGGGCATGTTCCAGGGTTTCCTCAACCTCAATAATTTCGCAAATGCTTTCGAAGAATTCCGATGGTTCACGTTGGCCGTGGCTCTTTGTGCTATGTCAGAACTGCAACAAGTCAGATTTGCACCAATTACGTGGTGCACAAGATGGCAGCTGTGATTAGCTGTGCAGCCTTTGCCAACGCTTTCGTTTTTGAGTCGGCACGAGGGAAAGCTGCCAGGTCAGTGCTTCAGCTGATGATGAGAAGAAATTCCTCACTGTTTGTGTCCGTGACACCGGATCCTTGTCAACAGATCCCTGGAGTCCCTGCGTTCTCGAGAATACATTCTATGAACGATGAAGGACGATGAAGGACGATGAAGGTCTAAATATTTGTCAGTCTGAAGGTATCAGCTTGCTTGTGAAAAGACAGCGGGAGTTTTTGCAAACATTTGTTTCGTGCTGCATATCACCGCATGCATTCGTCTCCTGAATGCTGTTCTTGCATGTTCTTTCTTGCCGCATGCGGCATTGCATTCAACATGCTTCAGAGTTGCTTCAAGAAATTCTGTTCAATACATGTAGAGATGCCAACAAACTGCATAATTTTGCATACTTAACAGGCCTACACCTACATATATACATTCACATAAGGTACACAACCACGCCTACATACACACAAACGTACATGTACACATACACATGTTTCATATTATGCAGGCCATGCAGATATGAACACATATGAACACGTTTCAGATCACTACATTACATACATTATATATAATTAATAATATATGTAGATGCAGTATTTTACGAATGTAACGCACGTGAATCCATCAGAGTCTGGAACAGAAATAAGACGGAAAGTGATATGCAACACGCAACAATTAAGCTGCTGATACATGACGCTCACACAATTCGAACGTTCTTAAAATAGCACGAATCAGGAATTCATGAATGCACACAAGCGAAAGCATCCAAAGAGACTCAAAATGCAGCCATACAGTGACGAAGCATACGCAGGTACGGTATGGACGGTGCGGGCGTTCGTGCAATATGCACCCGTAGACACATGAGTGGTTGTGCGTGTGATGTGCAAATACCTTTGCATGTCCCGATGGGGATGAATACATGTAATTAGTGACTAATTGGTGATTGCACAGAAATTGGTCCGTTTCCTTTACAGATTTGTGCAAGGAAAGAGGTGTGTACTGTTTTTTCTCATTTTTCCTTACAGTATATATTTCTTTTTTGGCATTCGGACCATTCACAACGTAGCCATGAGATGCTTTTGCTCAGGAATTGGCATCTCACCTGCTTCTTGTGAGCGCATTTTTCTCCCTTTCGAGCAGGAGGCAGGGGAAAGGTTATAAATTATAAGTTTGTTTTGCTTTCGGTCCCTGAAAGCTGTGAAATCTTTGTGCTGTACAAGTGCCAGCTTGGCTACGCGTAGTGGCTTATCATGACGTTTGAATGCAGTGCGTGTGCATGTGTCGTCGTCATTGGGATCATTTCTGCTGTGCTACAGCCCATGTATCCCCTATCCCGACCAGTCTAAAGTGGCTGTCAAGAATCATCATGTTTGGCTACAGGACCAGCACGACAATCGGCGTTACGAAGGGCTTGGGCTTGGGCTCTCTATTTCCCGTGAGGTGGCTGTGAAACATGGAGGCAAGTGTGTGGGGGTGGGCAGAGTGGCTTTGGCTGTCAGATTTAAGCCGCATAGATGATCAAAATTGATCAAACTCGGCACTTCGAAATCTTGCCAGCATGGAGCTGATGCTGGATCTAAGAAACCCCACTGGGAGCTCATGAGCTATGCCGCTACGCCATGCTATGCCCACGTTGCATTCCAGGCAACCTCACAGTCGAGAGCCAGGCAAGTGACATTGTGACCTTTGAAATTCGATTGGTGTGGCCTGGTGTGACCATGTCAAGCTCTCGAGACCTAAACTGAAGAAGAATCTTTCATCAAAAAGAGAATCTTTCAGAAGGAAAACTTATAAAAGATACGAAAGCTGAAAAATAATCTTTTTGGATCAAGAGTTTGGGTCGCCACGTGCTGTTTCCATCTCTTGCCGCCCTTCTTCCAACAGGTTGGAGAAGGATCGGCTTTTTTCATCACGTGCAGCCGGCAGCTTGTGATCCCGGAAGCTGCCTGACATACACCCTGGGAGCCATGTGGAATCATTACAAACTGTAGGCCATAGACTGCAGGCTAAGCCTCACATGGATCAAATTGGAACAATACATCAATGAACAAAACATGCGAGTAAGCAAATGCATGCAATACCCAGCAATGCCAGATACAGTAACGACGGGCAATACCTGTCTTACAGATCTTAAATCATCTTATAACTTTTGCCTTTTTGTAACCCTGCATGCAAGACTGGTACATTTGTGCCCCATGCTGGAAGCTTCGAGCACCAAATATGTCCCTCGACACGACATGGTATCGCGGCAGGTTACCATACGAGCGGCAAGCGCGGGCTACACTTGGATGTGACGTGATTATTGAGTGCTTTCCTCAAAGCCAAATGAGGAAGCACTCCCCCCGAGTGTGCTACCATCATGCGATTCGTTGGTTCAGCCAAGCGCAGTTAGTTGTAGCGCATGTTTTTGCAGGCCTGCTAGAAAATTGCAATATCAAATGATCAACATACATCAAATGATCATATTCACCGTCCTTCAGATGCTGTGCCAGTTGGGCATTGAATACAGGGACAGTGTCAGACGGCCTCATTCGACCCGCGAAGGCATGATGACGACCAAATGCGAGAAGAGCTTGGAGCAGATCAGGATCCTTGGCATGTGTATATAAGGTCAGTCAAAGTAATGTGATTATTTTCAAATAAATCTAGATGCACCTATTTAAGACAATTTACATACCGTTTATAAGTATATTGACTTAAATATTTACATATATATATATATATCTTTTTATCTTTAGCAGCTGAGAAGCAATATGATTACCCTGCATGCGAAAACTGATACACATTGCAAAACTTGCCGCGAAGAATGTCAACTTACCTGCTGAAGAGCGGATAAATGAAAGATGTCAACTCTAAGATGTGGCAAAGACCATATGGAAAGGGCCGCAAACAGAAATCTCACAAGAAGCAAAGAAGCAACCCTGATAGATCAACGCTGCACCTAGCTTGCAAATTCTGAAAGAAATTCGGAAGAACTGATTGCTACATCCCGCTGCACTTCTCTCTGGCAGGCTCCCAGCAGTGAGATGGCACAGGCTCAGCTTTTACTGCTGAAGTGTTGGGGGCAACACCCCTGCCGTGGCAAGCAATTGAGATTCAAAGTGCATACAGCTGCGTACATATTTCTGTTTGGTGCTGTACAATGCCTTTGCACTGGAGATGATGAGTTGTTTGCCGATGCCGGCACTAGTGATTCAACAGTTTGTTGACAGCCCGAATGCATATGAAAAATGTCATAACATTTCGACAGTTTTCAATCCTTTGTTTAGACGTGCTCACCCACTGTCATGTGGGTGAAGTGAACGGAGATGAAGTCCGAGATGGGCGTGCCAAATATGCCAACCCATATTCCTATTCTTTTTGGGTGAATTGTGGTGGGGTCTTTCAAGCCTAGCGGCCGGGGCCACAGAGAACTGGACAGGCGGAGGTAGCAAAAGCCGAAGACACACTCCTCGCTGACTTCGCGGGTACGATTTGGGTTTCCTGGTTTGCACTCGGTGCATTATGGTGCATCGCCATGCATACACTGGTAATTTCACTCTAGTTTCGGCATGTATTGTCATTGTCATGTGCTTAATGATTGAATGGTCTGAAGAGAATAAGATATATTAAAAGATGATGATGGCAGTCATGTCTTATGGCATGTCCGATCCATTCCAATCATTTGTTTTTGTAGTGAGTGTGTGTAGTGTATGGGGGCTGCGTGCCAGGTTTTTCTGAGTTCTGTATGTGAACATCCCGCCCACAACTGAGTTTACTGGCTGAGGTTGTTGATGACGACCGGGATGCCCGGCGAAAGATCAAGGAGATCTTGAAGAGTCATTCGCAGGCAGCTTGTCTTTTTTCAATTGCAAGCTACACCCAGACCGCGGAGATATTGTAGTGACAACATGGTTGCATGATTGGAAGGTTAGCTCACTTTGGAGCCCAAGATGATTTGATTTGTTTGGTCATCGTTTCATATCTTGCAAGTCATGACTTAGTCAAGGGCAGATTTCAGCTTGAGTTGCCCAGGCCAACGTCATTGAATGTGAAAGCAGTCCTTTGCTCAGTCCGAAATTCCTGACATATTCTGCTGCAATGCTCCTGGTAAAACAAACAAACCAAATTTTGCAACACGCAACTTTTTTGACATGAATTCACATCCACAGAATACATCACACGTGTTTCCTTTGCATCAATGCGTGATTTAAATGCATGTATGGCATTTAAGAATGTAATATAATGTCAGACAGCATCAGGTTTTTGGGTATGATGCGATTAAACTGTGCAGTGAGGTGTGGTGTGCATATATGCACGCATGTATCCATGGCTTCAGTGTTTTGCATGTGTTGCAACATCTTGTGATGTAATTTGATGCAAAGCATTCGTGCATGCAACACGTCATGCAATGTCACCAACAGACGGCCAGGAAGATGTTAACGACAATAAGCAGATACAACTGGTGACCACCACTGGGGCAACTGGGCTTCCCCCATGGTTTGACGTAATTACAATATGTATGTATGCATGTGTGCTTGCATGTATGTATATCATGTGCATGTGAGCATTGGTGATCATAGGTGTGTGTACAGAATGCATCCTCGGTGGTGAAGGAGGGCATGTGATAGGGTCATATATAGTTGTACTAGTAAGTTGCAAGGATACTTGCCGCATGATGTTTTATTGCATGAGTCTGATCAGTTTGGTTGCAGGGAAGCCCGTGTTTTTTTTGGGCGTGTCGCATCATGATCATGGTCATCATGGTGCTCCAAGGCTATTCGTGCATGAGCCTGGTGGAGGCAGGAGAGTGTCCCCAGATGATTCTTCTGGAGCTGCGCTCAGCTTTGCCGCCGTGGAGTGGGTCGCAGACATCCCCGAAATTGCCGAAGAAAAGGATCCGTGACAAGAAATCCCTTGAAGCTGAAGCAGAATGAAGCAGATTTGTTTCAGATCCTGCGTGGTAGAATGTATACGTAGTAGAGATTAGTAGAGTATGTTTCACCTGAATGTCATGGGGCTTTGATTTTTGATGCCTTTTCTTTCGGCGAGAGGATTGCAGGAGAACAGATAACATGCAAGCCAAGGCAAAACATGGTGTTTGTAGGTTCTTGCAAGCAGTTCCAGCTACAGGGTCTCATGGTGTGACAGGTGGAAGGGGGCTATGATGTTTGCAGCCGCTTCTCAGGACACAACCACGACCAACAGCATGCAGGTTCAGCGATGGATTTGATGCAGAGCTGTTGATGTTCTGATTCTCAGATCTCTCAGCGAAGTTGCGGTTGCCGTGCTGTTGCTGCTGCCGCAGTTGCAACCTGTAGCTGATGACTACTGTGATGAGATGTGATGAGGAGGGTCATTCTTAGGATTGTGGTGAAAAAGTTAAAATCCCTTGGTGAGAGTGGAAGCTGCATTGATCGTTTGAGTTTGAAAAATCAACATGGATTCTATTTCGAGCCTTGTCATGTTTGTTGCACTTCTCCTCAAGCCTGAAGTCATTTCTCAAAACTGAGAATGATGAACTGGCCAGTAGTGTGACTTAGTGACAAATAGTTTCTGACTTAGTTTGACAATTGCAATGGAGACAGAAATGGAAGCTTTGCCGCAGCTGCGTTTCCCGCTCCGAGAAGCCTTGCTTTCTCTTCACGATTCTGTCAACGAGCCCCCTTCTGTACGAACAGCTTTGGCGGATTCAGCTTCGATGGCAACCCTTGGGCCATACAAGGTCAGCAATACTGAGAAGAGCAGGGCATTAAAGAAGATCCTCGGCAAACAAAAATACCTAGGAGAGGTACTCCTTGGCAGTAGGATCCACATGCACAGATATCAGATTACTCCAAAATCTCCAAAGAGCTTGCATCGAATCCATTCTCAGGAACATTTGGCGGCATATATGATTCATATGCCCTCATGTTGAGCTCATGCTCTTTTTGATACTGCTTTAGACGCCTTGGCTTAGGATTGGCCGCCTCAAGCGGCGCGGGGAACACATTGGCCGTGGCTATGCCGAAGAAAAACCTCTAAGTACTCCACGTCCTCCGCCGGAAAGCGATCGACCCAAGACAGTTCCCAAGATGGTGCCTTCTGCAGTGACATGGAAGAAGGCAAGAGGAGAGGAAGATGTGACAGAGGGACTTTCAAAGAGACGCAAAGGAAATCAATTGAAGAAGTCAATGAGGGTCATTGGAAATGTGAATATGTTCACATCAGCGGAGATTGATGTGAGAAAATAGTTTTGTTGATGTGCGCCCATGCACTTGTGCAGTATACAACAAGTTGGAATATGCTAGAATCTAGAAATTGTTCAGGGATGTTTGGGGTATCTTAGCATCTTTCAGTATATATGCTAAGGCTCTTTCCTTCCGAGCAAGCCAATCAGATGCTGCGCACTGGCCATTACGTTGAAACAGTGTGCATTTTTGTCATTTTTACCCCTTTCCCACGGGATGCAACGATTTGATTCCAGATGACAGGCCCACCATGGCCAAACTGCATCAAAGTGCACCTTCATGGCTGGTTGTGACTGCGAACACTGCTTAAGAAGCTACTAATTTGGCCGTGTGGCGATGTTGTGTTACGCTCATGGATCTGATGATTCGCTCAACCATGGTTTGATCTTTGGGGGCCGACTTCCATTGCAATTAAGAATGGGGGTGCAGAGATTCAACTGGATGTGGAGTTGCTCCATAAGTTGCATTAGTGCGCTAATCGCAATACTTTTGAGAAAATAGAAAAGGCATAAACTTGATGTGGTATCAACTTTACAAGTTTCACAAATTATTTGTACTGGTGAACATATTGACGAGGGACTGTTGGCACCATGTTTTAAGCATGCATGGGAAGCGAACTGACAAGAAGTACCTGCAAACTGGCGTTGCTGTGCATTTTCCTCTTCCGTGTGTGATGTTGAATTGCTTACATTGCCGCAAACCGTGCGCTCGCTGAAGGCAGAATTTGTGAGATCAGCTCAGGATGCAGCGGCTAAGCTGCAGCAAATCCACAGTAATGAGCTGTTTGCCTCGGTGAGGGACAAGCCACTGCTGGCCAGTCCTGTCCACTGCTTGTTTGGTCGTTGATTTATGTTGATTCATGTTGATTGTGGTTGATTCGTTGGGTGGTTGATTTGTTGATTGCTTCAATGGGTGGTCCCGGGTGGTTTCTTGATGGGTTGATCATGGTTGATTCGTTCATCAGTTTATCACAAATGCTGATTCTTCGTAATTTCAATCAGCAGATTTCCATTTTGTACATGCCTTTCTGGCAAGGCAGAAGTCGAGTGCTGGCCCTCGCTACAAAAGTCTCAGTCTGCTCCTGAAGTGTCTACCACTTCCTTTTTCTCCACTGGCACGGAAGCGCGGCCGACCTGGACATCAACAGCAAGAGCAGTTCTTGGGCACGGCCGGCGACAGGCAACGCGGCAGCACACTGTGTCGAAAGGATCCAAGGGATCCAAAGGAGAAATGGAACCAACGTCTCCTCCGCTAGCAGGCACAGAAACTGAGGGACAGAAGGGGGCAGGGATGCATGGGTTTGTCGGAGATTTCTCGTAAAAGCCTGAGATAGCCTGAATGTCAAAGTCTTAACAAATGTTTGCATCTTGTTCCAGCATTGTATAAGTGCTTTGTTTTGACGTTGTCGTGCAGAATTCGTTTTGTTTCGTTCACTCATGTCATGCTATAGTATGTGATATCTATTGCACTGATCCATACCGATGTCAAACGTCGTGTGTTCAAAAGACAGCAAAAGACAACCCAGTAAAGCTATCCATCGCATAGGGCTTCAAGGAGCCAAAACATTGTTTGGAGTTTGGACATCCTTCCGATTTGCGAGACACTTCGTGGTGCAGCACTTCTCTTTCAAGCTTTCCGGGGCTTCCCAGACCCATGAAGGATTGGGTGGACGACTCAGCAGTCAGGGACGACAGAGAGAGAGAGAGAGAGAGAGAGAGAATTTGCGAAAGTCAGGAAATTAATGCAAATGATAGAAGCAGTGTTTCAATGTGCTCTGTTTCTTTCTTGAATTAGCAGGCTCGTCCCCAGGTTTTTGGAACGATTGCAGATGTTTGCTATATAACAATTTTCCGAAAGGCTTCCCTCCAAAGTTTGGATGCTGGACCCATGCGCACTTTCTGCAGCCAAAGAGTTCATTAGGGTGTTGATTTTTCTCCAATCCCGCTGGCTGGTTTTCCAAACAGATCAAAATCTATGAAATCCTGATGCATTTTTTCCTCAGGTCAATTTCCACAGGAAAGCAATTAATGATACCAAGATTGGTCAACAACTAGAAAGCTACAGCCTGGCAGAACCACGACCACGAAACAGTCTGATAGTACAGAAGCTGAAGTTTTCTTCAACTTTTGTCCAGACTTGCAGGTCTAACAGTGCCCATATCCGGATCCCCTTGTGTTTCCTCACAGGTCCAAATGCAATTTCATAGCACTTCCATGATCTGGAAATGTGCATTTGTCTCCTTTTCAATTTGCCAGTGACACTTTATAGCAATTTAATATGGCAAACAAATCAAAAAACCAAGCAAGTTTCCGATTTGGAAGGGCGGTCCCTTTGCATAACATACTCAATGGCACTTCCTAGAAGACAGGGCACGAGCCAGAAACATAATGCCAGAAAATCTGCATATATGACTTGACCATTGGGTGTGCACAGATTCGCTTGTTGAGATGATCCAGTACACTTGGGGATCAAACACTCTTGGAAGAATTTACTCAGTATCTACTCTTATCAAGTCATTTGTTTCCTGTATGGCTCTACAAGTGAATTACCTCTGCGATGAAGATCGCGGTGACACATTTTTTGAGCAGCAAATTTTCGTATTCGAGGACCTCAATAGTAAACAAACCATTTCATCTCCATTTTGCTACACTCCGCTTTGCTCTAATCTGCTCCGAGCTTTGCTTCGCACTCAACTCTTTTCTTTTCCCTTGCTTTGCTCTTTGCTTTCGTCTTTGCTCTACCGGTTGCCGAGCTCTCGACTCTATCCTTGGATTTGCTCCCTACTCTACTCAGCTCTACTGTCTATTCTGCAGTTCGCTCTACGGTCTACGTCAGTCTTTTACTCTGCTCTTTACCCTATCGCTCTACTCCCCACTCTGCCCACCATACTCTACTCCAGACTCTTTGCTCCACACTCTGCACCACGCTCCACTCTACTTTCTACTTGCTCTTTACTTTTTGCTCCATGCTTGACTCTAAATCTACTCTACGCCACCGTGTGCCTAGTCTTGGCTTTGCCTCGTTTCTCTGCTTTGGGTTTGCTGTGTGCCTTTTTGTTGTGGCTCTTGCCTCGGCTCTTTGCATTTACATCCACTCTGCTTTTCTTTGGCCTCTACATGTCCTACTTCATTTGCTTCGCTTTCTTCTCCTTTTCTCTTTGCTTTGCTCTTCGTTTCATTCGCACTTCACCTCTTTCCTTTGCTTTTCAGTCTGGCAGGTGGCTCTTTACTCTCCTGTTTTCTTGCCCCTTCTTTTGTTTACTCTTCTCATCTCTTCTCTCCTTTCTCACTTCTGTCCAGCTCCTTTTTTTTCCCTCCTCTTCCCTCTCCCTTTCCCTTTTGCTACCTTGCTTTCTCCCTCCTGTCCGCTACCCTTACTCTTTGACTCGCTATTAGTTTGGCCACATTCATCCATACCTTGCCGTTGATCCTCTGTTGCCATCCTGTGCCCGCCAAGGCCATAGCTGCAAGTGCGGGTTTAGAGTTCACCGATGGTGGTTTTGGTCTTGGCAGTCGAGACAATCCAGAGGTGAAGAACCTCATCAGGCGATCACCAGGACTTCTGGCTGCAAACTCCGAACTTGTAACATCTTAAGGGTCATCAAAGATCATCAAAGGCGAACATTCTATGGCCTGAAGCCATCTGAAGCCTTTGGAAACTGTCAGTTCTGCCATTTGTGCCATGTTTTTTGCCAGATCGACCGTTTGAGAATACTTGACATTTGCTGCTTGCAAAACCGTAGGAAACTGCAACCCCAACGTAGGCAGTTGCAGGGTGTGACCTTCGGAATCCTGTGGATGCTTCGCAGTTACGACCTCACCAAGGCTTCAATTATGACGTGAAGTGCGGCAATGTTGGCCTTTGGAGTCCTGGCCTTTGAAAACATGACGCTGAAAAAAGTAAACCATGCTTTCAGAGGAAGACCTGCCTTAGGAACTAAGCTCTTCAGCGTTCCTGCTGGTTCCAGTTCGGCTGTTTTGTTATTCCCAATTTTCTTAAAGAGGCAGAACGAACAAGGTGTTCAGGTGCGCCACCGAATCCCATCAACTTGCTTGAAACCAACCCGATGGAAGCGATTCCACTGACGCCTATCCAAGTTCATCGCATCAGGAACTCAGATGCCTCACTACCGACCAAGCAGCCACTATCACAGCACTTTTCTGCTGCATCTGCCCGATTTGGGGCAAGGCGGGATCCGCAGAAGCGGTATGAACGTGCCTTGGCCCAAAGGGAGAGTCTCCATCAGCATCTACAGCCGTGAATTCCAAAGAAATGGGCATCCAATGGCATCCTGACCCTGCTTGAGCGACGGTGATAATAGTATAAGATAGATTATGATAGTGATGTGATGTGTGCCAGAACTTAATGATGCCAATGACACACAATTGACAGGCACACCCATGAGCAACTCGTTGGGATGTCTTAGGACAGCCTGGGCCTGGCTACTATGATCTGCCGGGATTCACAGATGAACTTCTGAGAAAAGTCGCGAAGCGACCAGCCGTGAAACCTGCGTAAGGTCACAGGATGTCACAGGCCTTTTCCCAAGTTGTCCCAAGTGGCATCCGGCAAGACACGTATTAGTCATGATTACATAATTAAACAATATTAAATAATACATTCACACACACATAACATACACATAATATATGTGTAAATGTATGTAGTGTAACGCAATGTATAAGTTAATGTAATGTAACGTGAGGTAATGTAGTGTAATGAACCGGAAGGTAATTTAATGTAATGCAATGCAATGCAGGGTTTGTCTACACACCCGGTGAACTAGCGAACCAGGCTTGCGCACATCACGTTGTTTAACAAGCGCATATACTGGATCTCTTCGAAACTCTGTTGTTTTGTCCACCGAGTTCTTCTGCACAAGTGTGCGTATATAATTGCATGTGTGTGGGTGTGGGTGTGCGTCTATGATCATTTGTGTGTATCCAGGAACGGTTGTACGTATTTGTATGCATGCATACACTACCCACATTCACGTGCTCTCATACAGAGGCACAGATGCGCACGTGCTATTGGTGCTTTGAAGTATACATTGACATCCGGCCATCGATACGATGCGATGTCCTGGTTGCGCTGAGATTTCCGGGCTGAGATCTCCATGTTTCACCCTGCGACTCGCAGATGTTACAAAAACGAAGGGTACAGTGCCGAAGTTTTGAAGTCAGGGCCCGTGAGGGGTCCAAAGTCGATGTAAGTCGTAATTCATATTAATTCATGCTGATTCTGTGAACCAACGTTAGAGACATCCATAGGATCCCCCAGGTTTGAAGGGAAAGGGTTGGCCTTGGGAAGTGACGGCAGGATGGATGCCATTTGCTCCGCTGGATCCGAAGTCGCTGCAGCTTCTTGAAGTGCGCAGAGGGAGGTTGCAGAAGCCACGAAGTGCGTTTCATGATTTGAGGATGTTATCTGACGCAGACAGAAGATGACAGAAGTCCTTTGGAAGATCACAAGCTCAAGCTATCTACCTACTAGTACCTAATATGATATATACATACACGTTAACTAGGTAAAATTAGATCAAATTAGTTTCAAACATGCCACTCTCGTAGGCACACGCCCCTTCGTGTGCCTAAGGCACCCCTTGGCGGTGATCAGTATGACTCAATGACCTTGTAGCACGGGGTGGCACAACTGTTGTTTGCTCTTTCCTCATCCCTTGAGTGCCAAAGGGATCACACAAGCGGTCGTTTTCAATTGGAAACCATCCAGCCAGTATTCAGGTTTCGAACCCCCGCCAGGCAACCATTTCTATTTTCTTAGCTTATCACAGGTTGCCGGTCGTGGTGATCTCCAGCGATACATCAGTTTCTGCAATGCTTCTTGCATGCAAGAGCTGCTCCGATGGCAGCGCCAGCTGAGACCGGGGATGAAGGCAGAGTATTCGTACTTGCGTGTACATTGAAGTGCTGGTGTACCTGGGGTGTTTGATATGCAAAATGGGATCAAATCAAATAGGATATGTAAACATATGTATTTATGTTGATTGCAGTTGTAAGATGTTGTAATAATTGTGTGTTACATATTTGGCACGTGTATGTACCACAGTATGCATAGTACATCTATACGTTTGTATGATTGTGTATGCTCATAAGCTCATAAACCCGACTTTGAAGCGACAGGACGATAGTTTGTCAACTGTTTGGATGGAACCTTGAACTTGAACAGTATGCCTTGCAGAGTGGGCACCTGGGCCACAATGCAAGATGTTGTGGGTCAGGATATATCCTTTTCTATTCTGCTTTTGAAATAATTCGTCATTTGTGTAAGTTTAGACTGTTGCAGGGAATAGCGCTACCCAATTCTACACTGTATATGGATGTTCTATTAGCGGTGGAACTGTGTCAGCATTTACACCTTTGGACACAATGTCGGCACAACAGGGCGCAATATTATGCTACACTTTCTTTCCTTCCTCATCTCAATGGTGCTGCTTCAGATTGTGCATTTGCAGCACCACCATCGTGGGGGTGCATTTCCATCGCTGCAATGACGGACCAGATGCTTTGATTTGGGAAATGTTGCACTGATAATACATGCAACAGAATACGTCCCTAGCCTTGGCAATAAACAAACATTGCGGAGAGGATGAAGAGGAATTGCTGTCAAGATATGGTCCGGTTCACTGTGGTTCATTTAGTTATGTTCTGCTATCAAAAGGAGCATGCCGCACACTGTATGCTTGGCACATTTTTACGCGACACATCATGACGCTATCCAGTATTTTTGATTGTGTGTTGTTGATTGTTGTTTGGTAAGTGTACAGCGCAGAGTGACCCAGAAACTTTTTGCCACAGTTTCAATTGCCGCTTTGGAGCAGTTGAGGTGTAGCAGAATTTAATTGATTACTTTTGCTGATGTTTGCTTATCACATCTCCTGACAATAGTTCAGGCGGTAAACAAGTTGAACCCTCAGCTGTGAGGCTTGGGTTTGTGTGTTGGCCGGGTCCGGCCCGGTGGGTCCGGTGGGCCCTGTGGGTCCGGTGGTTCCGGTAGGTCCGGTGAGTCCGGTCAGGGTCGGCTGCCAGATTGCGCAATGAGCGACGTGGCTGTTTGAATGTAGTTTTCTCCTCTATGTCGGCAGAGGCGGCGAAGTTTCATTACTTTTTCCACCATGACTTGTAGGACGGCAGCATGAACCCCGAAGTACACTTGTAGCGGCAGAGCAAACGAGAGAGCTGCAACACATGTTTCAATAAAAGTGGCAAGAATAAGTACATATTGTAGTGGAACAGACGGTTTGTCAGCGAGCTGTGTCGCGCCATGGATGACCTTGACAACTTGCGGTGCCCTAGCCCATGTGGATTTGCGCAGCATCTCTTCCTGGATAGCAATGCAGGGAGGAAAGTGACCACCTGGGCATCAAATCCTGCTACAAATGCATACCCATGCCGCGTCGACCTGCTGAGGCTTCAAGCTGTCCGAGCAGGCTGCAATGAATGGATAGCTAAGCCATTCAAACCGCAGGAGACCACAGTAGCAATGCTGTGGACCTGGTTCTGAGATGTTTTGATTTGAGATGGTGCAAGCTTGTCACAGATAATGGCGACATCCATGCTTCCATCAAGGCTTGCGGGTTGGAAGACAGAATTCATGTTGTCAATGCTGATGTCGCTTTGGCCAACGCCATCTGCGGGTTTTGCTGGAGACATTTGGAGACTTTTGGAGACACATCCAGGTCACAATTTCACACATTTGAGGAGCTCATTGCCCGCGTCAGCATTGCTCTGGCAGTTCGAGATGAGGCGGGGTGCAAGGTGCCAGGACCATGATGCTTGAGCAGCCCCGTTGCGGTATGTTGCGGTAAGTGATGAGTTCACGGGTTGGTCATGATTCATGAATATTCATGAGTCATCTCGAGTGATCTTGAGTCAGGTCATGATTCTTACATCGTAGCATGTCCCCAAATGGGTCTAGCTGATTCGCAATTTTAAAAAAATTATTGCGTGCTTTTAGAATCTGTAGAATGGTGATCATAGGCAGGCCAACTTTGGATGGTGACATGTCACATGTGTCACCACGTAGAATCTCGACTCTTACCATATGTTTCATATGCGCTTTGAGGTGTACTGTCAATTACTTACTGTTGCAGTAGCTGAAAGTAAACATGGTGGGTTGGGATTGAAGGGAGAGATTATGGAGACAACTTTCAGTTATTTTCAAACCAAAGCGAGGCGGACCACACGATTATGGGACAGTATGGCTAAGCCGTGGCAGAGAATTAGATCTGCACTGCTGCTCGAAATCAAATCAGGTGTTTGAAACAACTTTAGCAAGTTCGCTGCGTGCGCTGCGTGCGCGCCCTTCTCAAACTTCACATGGATTATCATCAGATTTCCCTATCTTACGTCCAGGTCCAAGATCAAGGCGACAACAAGACAAGGTGGGAACCTCGGTACCTTGACTAAGTCTCAATGTCAAATGAGTTGTCCATTCAATTCACGCATGTGTAGTTTTACTATGTCTTACTCATTTACTATTATTTCTGCACACGTTTTGGGTGCCTTACTCAGATTATCTCAGATCTCATCCAACTTCATCACCTATACAATGTGCCGTCCTCGTCTGTTCCAGCCTTAAATAGTAGGAAGCTAATGGAAGCTGGAGCCACAAGAGACATGACAAAGGTGAGGGGTTGAGGCATGTTGAGCCTATTTGACAGCGGAAAGTGCTGCAGGGAAGCTGAACTTTCTAGCCGTCGCTTGTCGAGAAGCCGCCCGGGAAACCCAGCTGTAAGCACTCGACCTCCCACAGGGCAGTGTTTTGCAACTTTGAGATACACATTTTATATCACAAAAAAATATAAATATAAAGAAATACAAACAGCGAAATACGTGAAAAAATAAGCAAATAAATAAATAGATATCGTACATAAATAAATAGATCTATTATGCCCTGGCCGCGGCCTGCTGCACTGATTTGCAAGTTGGTATGAACACGTTTTCCTTTGTGAGGCATGGACATTGTAGAGGTACGGTGGGGTGGGCTTGACAAGTTGTTCTGTTACTGGTTCAGTCTGATCATCAAAGGTCGCTTCAATTTTTAGCATTTGAAAGCAGTTGGAAACAAATGTCGTTGCCGTGGACGTATGCATACAGTGGGAGAACATATGCTACCACATTTAACACATGTGCTCCGGGTTTGCCATGGATTGCCGACCAAGCTTGCCTTTCAGATCGCCTCACAGGGCTACTTGGCCTTGAGTTCTTCAAGCATGCCGCCCATGCCAACTTACGGCTGGACCCGCTAAGGGATTGGATCGTCAAAAGGGGGCCTGGCGTAGGATGACAGGTTCCACAAGCCATCACTAGCCTAAACGAAACACAATCGAAAACCAAGAAGTCTCGGCAAGGTTTTGCTCGTATCTATTCACTTCATACTCATACCTTCTCGATCCTTCTCGATCTTTTTGTGACTTGGGATGGTCTCAGCTGGTCGGTTTAGCTCACAACTTCCCCAAGTTCAGAAAATCGATCCGACAAAGAATGGATAATTAAGGAAGTCCGGAATCTAAAGTGGTCGCTGTTCCATTTTGCTCTACTTTTTGTACTTACCTTTCTGTGGCAGCAGATGCTGCAGTTCCGCAGTTGAGAAACAATCAGAGCCGTTGATGCAGCAATGAGGAAGGAAGGGTTTCAGCTGTTTTTTTGTGGTTGTGGGTTTGCAGATGTCTGAGATTGTTGTACTGTTTTTTTGGGTTCAAACATGTTGAAACCGTGTGTGACATGCCCAGATGATACGGACAGTGAAGTCCGCAGTTCACTGTCCGAGTCTGATGGCGAAGACGAGCTGCAGCCTGAGATTCTGAGTGTCGAGGACGATGGAAAGATTCGAGAATCGGGCTGTGACATGTTGTGAAACGGCATCGAGAATGTTGAATATGATTTGAATATGAATGAAATTGAATGAATATGATGTCCTAGAATTGACATGAATTATGAATGAATATGATGTCCTGGAATTGACCGTGCCTTATTTGCTCAAGTTGAAGGTAGAGTCTAGTTGGCCAAGAGACCCCAGAGCTGTGGGTCGGCCAAGCATGATGGATCCGATGGCGCAGATGGGAATGGGAAATCCCATGCAAAAGGGTGGTGCCTTCCCAACTTACCAGGCAAACACGTGGGGCTTCAAAGGGTCCAAAGGCTTCAAAGGAGGCAAAGGCAAGGGTCGAGGAAAAGGAAAAGGGAAAATGTTTTTCTCTGATGATGACCCTCGGCGACAAATCATGATGGCACAACGTCAGGCACAACAACGTGATAGGGCAGCCATCATTTCTGCGCAAAAATCTGCGCAACAACGCTTCGAAAAAGACCTCCTAGATCGAGTGCAAGGCCAATGGAAAGATGGAGAAGATGCTACCATCAGCTATCTCGTTGAGGGTGGTGTTTGTTCAGTGTCAGGGCAGAGCAGCCGCACATTTCGAAATCGCCTGAGCGTCTACGGTGGAGACCTTTGCTGGGATGCCAAGAGATTTTGGCATTACCTGAACTTGAATGCTTTGCCTCCAAATGGCGAAGAAGTGGAGCGTGTTGAGTGGAATCCTGGACAGGGATCTCCGCCCACCAAGAAGATCATTTGGGTCCGCTCCACTGAGGAGGCTGAGGATGTTCAGGAGGCAGAGGAGGGTGAAGCAGGTGGCGTTGAGGGAGATGGCAGCGGCGTGCAGCCTGAGACTGGGTGAGAGATGTTACTGCCGCAAGGGGCCCTTCAGATTCAAGCCGTTTTCCTCACCTCTATAACATCCAGAGGGTCTACTGAGCGAGGCAAAGGGGTAGAATGCCGTATGGAAATTGATGATTGAAGTAGGAAAGATGAACAAAAATGACTCAAAGATGAAAAAAGGATCGGTTTGCAATGCATTCATGGGATTGTCGATAAGGATTCTTGGATATTCTTGGAATATTTTGCACAGACTCGTGGTCCGCAGATGCCAGCAGTTTGCTTCACATCTCAGGCGATCTCCTCAGAGGTACACTGCCATGATTTATGCTTTACTCAGGCAGTTTTTCTTGGAGAGAAGTTCGGCATGACTCAACCCTCAAGACACCATCATGCTTCTGGTGTGCACGCATTGCGGGGCATGAACACAGTATACCTTTTGATTCATGGTGAGTGAATGTAGAATGTCAGGCCTTGAACTGTATGGACATGTGAGCTGTGTTGACAATGCACTGGTGATTTGGGCCATATGTCAGGCAATTAAGCCAATTAAGCGCTGAAGCGACACCGAAACGCAAAAGAGGAGTGACTCCAGGCAAGGCAAAAGTTAATGTTTCGGTTTGGCTTTGATGCGTAGTTGAAGCCGGACTACTCTTTACGGTGCAATTGGAGGAGTAACTTTTGGAGATCAGGATTGTACCATTGAACGATATTAAACGACTTTTATAACTTTAAGAATCTTTGACATACCTTTTGGAATCGGTTTATCTATTCTTTGCTATACTAGCTTGTATGTTTAAATTCAGTCCGTTTAACTTTGGAATGTAGCGAAGCTATGGCTGCCGATTGCTTTACAATGAAATCACATCATTGACTATAGTAGCTTTTGGGGCACCAAGCCGCCCAAGAAAGTTGGTGTCCCGACCTATTGCGAGCACTTTGTGTTTCTCGATGATGTTTGGACGTGTTTTCTCACATTGCGGATTACCACAAGCTAATCAGACCAAAGCATTACAAGTAGCATCAGCATAAGGCTTGGCACGCATTTGAAGAAGGCCCGTGCAGTCATGTCCACAGCAAAGTCGGCAAATTGTTCAATTCTGACTGGGACAAACTCCGTGCAGAACCCGGAATGCCAAAAAAGACCGTCACCGTTTGCGTTGCCAACAAGCTCTCACCAAACGTTGCTTGGCGATGCTGGGAGTGGATGGGAGCGGCATTCTACGAAGACATTGTTTGTCCGATGCCATGGTGTAGCAAAGTCCTTGGTTGATGATTCTAGCTCAGTTCTGCCTCTCCTTTGGATTGCTTTGGTATGCGTGCGCAACAACACCACCTAGACGTCCGATAAAGTCGTGTCCTAAATTCGATCAAGTCTTGGATGTTGAGAACAACCGTGACATGGAAAGCTGATTTGCATTCCAGACTACCAGAATTATAGGAACTTTGTGCAGACTTCATCAGGCCTCTCAAGACACGTTCAACTATCATGTGGGTTGCCAGCCGAGTGCCGACAGATCTACACAGATTAGGTCCACTGGCAGCAGCTGAGGCGCCAACAGTCTCCAAGCCGCTACCTCAGCAACTTGTAAGACGCATTCTTTGTACTTGCAAATGTGTATTATATATTATATACTGTATATGTGTATTTAATATTATATATTACTGTATTTGTTTGGGTTATTTTAAATTTGAATATATTTTAATTCATTTGCTGCAATGCTTTCGCTGGCAATATTTTCACTACCCACATCGGACCTGCAAAGTCGTGATGGTGAGAGCAGTTTTGGTGATCTACGGAAATAAAATGAAATAAAGAAAAGAAAGTTCTGATTTGCAGAACTCAAGCAACATATTAAGACATACTATATAGATAACTGAAGGCTTGCCATGGTTTGTCGCATGTGGCAGTTTCGAAAGTCAGCTCGACAAAGCGGCGAGCTGGTGGAATTGGCGCTAAAAAGTCGAAGCTGTGAGAGTTGCTGGATGTTACTGTGAGAGCTTGATGAGATACAAAGAATACACAAGAACGGAAGAACGGTGAAGAACGGACAAGAGTAGACAACAGATGACAACAGTAGAGCTTGATAAAGAGACACACAAATAGAAAAGAGATGGTTAATTTGCATGGCATGATTCCTGCAACGTTCAGTTGTAGATGTTTAGCAGTTGAAATTTCAACAGAGATTGTTTTCCTGCCTTGGCAGATGCTTGCATATATTATTACCTAGTTGTGGTCCACACCAGATGCGCCGTTCCCTTTGTCCAGTGGGTGCTTGACCTGCAGGGCCTGTACATTTGGGCGTCCCAATGGGACGACTTCTGACAGTCATGCCCGAGAGAGAGAGAGAGAGAAAAGAGATGAAAAGAGTAGAGTTTTCAAGAAGATTCAAAGAAGATTCAAGATGTCTTTGACAAAAGTAGAAGGCTTTGAGAAAGTGCTACGCTGAGAGCTCGACACAAAGAAGCATCAAGCAGTGCTTGTCCATAGTGAAAGTGAGAAATCACTGCAAGAAAGGAGCAATCTGAGATGCACGGAAGTCTCGCACGAATGCCACAGCCACAGTACAACTGCATCGCAAACATTTTTGCGTCTAGTGTGCAGGCAGGCACCGTTTTTGTTCGTTTTTGATGAAAGTGCATTGCCATGCACCTTGCAGATTTGGTTGCGTGACCCGCCTCATTTGCTCATCTGGCAGAAGTCGTGACAAGCGTTGCAGGCACAGAATTTGGCAGTGGTAGATTTGGTGCAGAATCGTTGCACGTTATCTAGATATAGGCACATTTGATGTGCAAATCAAATATAGACATAGTCCCATGGTTGTTATATTGTTGTCGCATTGTAACTTCTTTTAGCATATTTTCACAGCCTGCGAAAGGCAATTACTTGCAAAAGATTCTCATTGTTGAATTCGTCCCGGCTGGGACGGTTTGGGTGACTCACACGGTGTTCTTTTAAAATGAAGGAAAGGGCGTAAAAAAGCACTCGCGATCACCTGCCAAAAATTGTCCGAGTTCTAGCGTTCTGCAATAGTTTTACTAAAGCCTGCGAAGAATCCTAGGAAGGACCGGACCTCTCCAGACCAGCTGGCCTACGGAGACCTTGTTGACTGTTTCATACAGCCAAGGGGGCCAAGACCTATTCTGCCGCAAAAAAGTTGCAGAGAGAGACTTTGAGAGACTAACACATTTGACATAGATCTAACCTGTAGACCAACATATTGTCAGCAACCTGAACATGTTTATAGATTAGTTATATTTGAACATCTTTGATATGTCATATGGTATGTAAAAAATATACCTTATTGTGTGAAGATGTGATGTGGGCGCGTGCCTTCCTCCGTTTCCAGCTTTTCCATGCTTTTCCTGGATCCAGACAACCACCGAGACAGACATATCGAAGCTGTCGTCTTATTTGTCCGGAAAGAATTTGCGGAAATATTGTGGATGTTCATTTCTTATTATATACTTTTTTTTGCATAGATTTGTTCAATCCACACCAGCGAAACAGACGGGTAGCTGGATTTAGATAGATAGGATACGGATAGGCCTGAATCAGACGGGAAAATAGAGTACAGAAAAAAAAGCGGTAGAACGCTCGCTGGAAGAACAAGAAGAAGTGGTGTCATGTTGCGAAGAACAAGCGCCAAATTCTGCAACTCTTTACCTACATGCGAGTTTTTCTCATCGGGACTTGCACTTTGTCTTGTACGGGTGCTACTTGTAGTGGTCTTGGAGGTTTGTGAGTGATAGTCCGCCTGGCTTCATGGTGTTTTATTTTGGTTCATGTTTTGGGAAAGAGCTGCATTAGAATAAATTTCCATCCTCTATCAGCATTATCAAGCTTCAGGTCTCACCATCCTTTCGGTTTGAAATTGGACAGATCCAATGAATTCCAATGCAGAGGGCATGGGGAGCTGCTTGATGGATCTTGATGGTGCTTGTGTTGCAAAGTTGAGGTCCAAGAGTTCCAATCACCCAAGCTTTGATCTCCCGCCGACGCAAAAGGACAGCTTGACGCCCATGCCCTGCCCATGTGGCATGTCTTTGAGACGCTGCATGGAGTTGCTGACAGACTACGGCTTTCCTTGCAACTCCCCTATCACACTATGTGGGTTATTGAGATCCTGGGGTATTACCAGGACGATCTGCATTTCGGAAAAGGAAGTCGCTTCTTAATCGAAGACTTGTGCATTCTTGTTCCAACATGTGCCCGTTCCATCCTCTTACATCCGGCCATGTGAATCACAAGAGTCAGCTGTCAAGGGATCATATGGCATCATGGATGTGCGTTCTGACTTTTCTTGGATGCAAAAGGCTAATCCTATGAGATGCCCTAGGGGAAAAAAAACATAAAGAAAACTCTTTAGCATGTCTCAGGCTGGCATGATGATAGTGATAGATCTGATCGATGTTGATAGTGCACGTTGCTTTGAGAACATTCAAATGCCTTTGATTTCTATTACTGATTGGTGTATTTTTGATTATTTTTGCTTGAAATGGATTTGTTGGAGTTACTTGACACATGGGGAGGAGGAACCGCAGCAACTACATCAGCGCTACAGTCTTGAATGCTTCAGGCGGTTGCGGGGAGATGATTTGGGTGCCATGTCAGTTGCCAATTCACGTTCTGAAGTCAATGACTCGCAGCGGCAAAAACCGTAAATGAAGTGACGGGTTTGACAGAATACAGTTGAACCAAGCAAGGATCTGTGGTGATAGAATGTTTCAAAGATTGCTGCAAGCTGTCAGCAAGATTTTCTCAACCAGAACTGGGGAATGCTTCATGATTTGATCAGAAAAGATTAGCTTTGAGTTTTCTGCGGTGAAGTAGCTAATAATAGTTGTGAGACATATGTTTTCACAATAGTGACATCTTCAGGGTCTCCAAGCCAGATCGGCCGAAGGCTGCTGGAAAGGCTATTTCCTGGCAAGGCATGCCTCCAAGTGACATCTAGCTGTCTAGGTTCACTATGTTTCACTGTATTTGGCTGGATTTTTCCTGAAGTGACTTTCCAAGACACGTTGCGCACTTGAAAGATCGCAGGAAAGCCATCCCACAAACCCTGTGTAGATGGTGTATTTGAGTGTTGGAACCGCTTGAACCGGTATTGCCTTGGTCCTAGACGGCTGACACAGAGTTTCAGAAAGAAGCACCCAACGTACAGAAACTTCGCATTCACAGTGCCATGTCAACCATGTGAATCTCTCAAATACAGAGCCAAGTGTGGTTGAAGTGAAGGACTACAGTAATGTTTGAGGTGGGCTATCACGGACGCACTGACATGATCAGGCGTGCATGCTGCATGCTTATAATAGTAACATTCCAGCCGGCTAACATGTTGCATGAGCCGTAGGCCGAAAGGGAGCGCAAGCTGAGGCAGAACGTTTGATCCAGAGTGAGGTAGTCGAGCCAGAGAAATTCCATGGTGCAGTGTTGGTGGCAAATCTCCAGGCAAAGCACCGCACTGGGATAGGGGGACAGCAGCGAACAGGGAGAAATCTCGGTGAAGCACTGGCGCCTCATGCTGACAGGGCCTCGATTCCTTGGCCATCTCTGAGTCTGGAGCTCTAGGCGAGGTCTGCAGGGACCACATGGGACAACTGGTCGCAACTTTTTTGACCACTTTTCATATGTTTCTCTTTTATTGCGGGAAACATCCCCGACCGTGCGACCAAAATAAAGTGTGAGACCTCAAGCCCCCTGGGAACATTAAATTCTAGTCACTTTATTTTATTGCTTGTCCTTTTTATCATAATTTTTGGGGATAGACACCTACTTTTTATTAGGTCACTTTATTTTCGATGTTGTGCTGAAGGGGGGTTGGCCCCCACACTTTATTTTGATTGTCTTGGTCTGAAAGAGGGGTTGGCCCCCCACACTTCATTTTCATGTTCAATCCTGTTCCATTAATATTGATAATATTGTACAGGACTGCGAATTGTTAATGATGACTCTGGGGAAGATGGCATCCACCGATCACGGTCCACTTTGGATTCTTGGTCTCTTGCTTGGGACGCTTGGTTGGGCATTGGAATCCTCAGAACCTAATGTGGTTTCTGGAAAATCCCATGGCATTCCAGTCCAGGGCTCCATTCAGATTGGCCATCTGCACTCAGAGGTTGATCAGACACCATGCTGCATCCAAGTCACAGTCTTTTGGTGATCATCGATTGGCCTATCAGTGCTGATTTTCTCACCGTGAGTGATGAACCATTGAAAGTCACCGCTGTGATGAACACCAAATCTTGAGCATTCAACTGAGCATGATCAGTCATGAGCCATTGCTCTTATTATGAACAGCCGTTCAACATCACCATGGGTTGCCACATCTTTTTCCCACAAGAAATGAACACCGTCCTGAACCAGTAGTGATTGGTCGTTTTTCATCCATTTTTCTCACCATCACCATTCAAAACCAGTGACTCATTGCTCATTATCCATAACTGCTTGGTGGTTCCAAACATTGGTGGTTCCAAACATTGGGAAACTTTGAAAAGATTGGAAAACCCATCGTTACGGCTTCTTTATGTTCCTTTGCTATACTCAGGCTTCGTTGTTGGTCTCAGACTTTTGTACTTTCCATGTCTTCTTGGGCTGTCTGACTTCTTTGGTTTTGGTTATTTGACCTCTTGGGCCTTGAGCTTTTTTGGTACTTTCTTTTTCGGTGTGTGTGTGTGTGGCTTTTGAATAACTAGTAGATAGACAGTTTGTCACACCAAATGTTTATCGTTTTTATCCAGCTATTTCTTGTAGAGAGGCGTCAGGAACAGGTGCGGCTGAGCAGGGGACTGGTTCGGTCGGCGGATGCTTTTGGCATAGCAGTGTGCAGTACTTTTGTTACCCGTGCAAGGTGAGTTCTTCGACATGCTGCATACATTGAGACGCATACTCAGCGTTTGAAACCTTTTGAAAGATAATGTTGGTGGAGTTGGTTATGGGCTGTACTCAAAGTACAACGCCATGTGCGGCCTTTTGGCCAACGTGTGCTCAACCTGGATTCAGCACGCAAACCAAAGACACAAAAGGAGGTCGAAAGCAGTGTCATTGTTTCCTTGTTTCCTTGTTCGATTCGGCTGCAACAGCTTGAGCACATTCCATCACAGGCTTTCACGAGGACGGCACTTTGTCGACCCCATTGAATGCTCATTGAATGGCTCATTGAAATCATTGAATGGCTGAGGCAAAATTGAGAACATAACCCTCATCGCTTCAGCAGACGCTTGGTCAAGATAGGAAGCGCACGCCGGAGCGAATGCTGCATTCTTTGTCACAACAAATCACAAAACGTGAGCGTTTGGCAGCGGAAACCACGTTGATCATTGAGGGGTGAAGACTCAGGAAATTGGCTTTCGTTTGGTGGCAGTTTCTGGTTATGACAGCGTGGTTCCCAAGCCGAAAGCCCTTGCACTCTTTAACTATTTTGTTGTTTGAAGATTGCACAGTTTCGTGATGTTTCATGGACTGCGTTGTTGGACGTGTCTCAAGTCTGGCGATGGATGTTCAAATTCAAGACTTCTGGACCGTCATCTTTGCAACCCTTGAACCTGAAAACCCAAACATGGGCCTTTCTTTGTACGTGGCCACCTGGCAGGGTTTGTTGGTTGCGGTGCTTGCTTTAGGCTTTTGGGCGGCCGACACAAGCCGCCCGAGGTCCACCTGAGCATGAGACGCAGCTCGCTCGGTTTGCTTTGGCCTTGGAGGAGTGAGAGCCTTCACTGTGTGGAAACACGCAGAGACTCACAGAGAGATAGAGAGATGTATGGATAGTATGGATGTGAATTTGAATAGAATGCACACCCACACCCGCACACAGTGTTTTTTTTTGTATCTTGGATTATCTTGGTACCCTGGGTGGCACAACCTGGTGGAAAGTATTGCTGCAACATTCTGGCACATTTGCAGATGTTGCTGGAGTCCCCTTCCCATCCCCTTCCCACTTTCTGAGAGTTTCCTTTGCTTCTCCATTCATTAACCTGTTGGCGCAGCACACTCAGAAAAGGCGAGCTTTCAGAGAGCACCATATGGGAACAGTACATGGCGTTCAGTTTGGTGATTCCACATGAAAAGTACCGTAGCCGTAGCCAGTTTATAGGGGGCATGTCATATGGCAAAAACATGCAACCGCGTACTTATAGCAGGATGTTCTGGCCCATTCGAAGCCTGTGCATCATAGTCAACAAGGGCGACTTAATACTTAAATTGACACAAACATAATCCATGTGCATATCTTTAATTGAGATATCATAATACAATTAGAATGTAATGTCATGTCTTATGTTTTCCTGTTTTCCTCCAGGAGCGGCTCCAGACTTTCAGGCGCTGGACATTGGTGCCGTGAGGGACAGGTGATGCGGTCCACAACTATTTAGATATTTTGAAGGCCTTCAGGAGAGCGGACGAAGTCGGTGAATCATCTGTGCACATGATAACATGGAAGAAACAGATGAAAACTCTGTGTGTTTGAATTTTCTGTTTTAAATTCTTTTCGTTTCGTTCGAATCCCTGCTTTTGCTTGTATTTTCAGTACTTCTCTCCGAAGTGTGTTTTTTTCAGGCAAGGAGGGTTTGAACTTTTGTTCTTGCCCTGGGAGTAGCAATGGAGTCAAGAGAGCTGAGAGATTTCCCGAAGCTGATTTGGACAACCGACGCATGTCAATGTATTCTGCTCATGTGAGCCGACATGGCATTACTGCGACTTTCAATGGCACCATGCGGCGTCTAGGAAGACTGCTCTGCATGGTGAACAGCCCAACGAGCGCGTGACTCGCCCAAAGCATTTCAAAACATCGTGACGGAGACAACGTGGTGGTTTCCCACATGTGCATTTGACAGTAAATGCATTTTAGTTTACACTTGTTATTTTTGTTTCTGTTTGCATTTAATGTCAACATTGTGCAGTTTGGATTAAACTTGAAAGCTTTGGTGGGTGGTACGTGGCAATGCCTTCCAGATCTGCCAACGCGAAGAGCAGGTCTTTGTTTCCTGCGGCATAGATGTCGGAGAGATTTGGCAGCTGGTTGTTGGACGCCTTCACCCTCAGGCGCCCACTGTGCCGTTACCAACATGATCCAACATGTCACCATGCGTGCTGAGATGCAAGTCTGCTGCAGACATCTGCAGACGCTTGTTGTTGCGACAGTTCATGAGCTATGAATACTGGACCCTTTCTTTAAACCTGCGAAGATATGAATTCAAGAGATGCCATGAACAATGAAAAACATCAGAATGCACCAAAGTGGGTGAACTCAAGACTTGATTAGTTGTAGAAAGTCAGTGAGGGTGGAAGCAAAATTCCAAGATTCACCGAAGGCTTTTGTTGCCGTAAAGGTGCGAATAGCTGGCGCCGCCATGTCGGGGGCGAGGCTGGAATGATCGGATTGTGATTCGGGAACTGGTCAGCTTGGATTGCATCGCGCAATCATTTAAAGACTTATGTCAGACGAGGTCGGATATGGTTGGATCACATGTTGCATAAAGATGAGTTGAGCATGACTTACTTCATCAGGTCATAGTCATAGTCAAGTTTTCCATCACATACTCAACAAAATGCTCCGAGAAAATGAGAAACGATGTCCTGACATCAGGACACACCAAGACACTTATATGGAAAGGTCATGAAAGAAGAATTTATGAAAGAATTCATTCGAAAGGTTTGCAGAGCACTTGGCAGAGCAGGGTGGGGTCACAGCTTCTGAGTTTCAGTGGATGATGCTGTCACTGAGGCGCCTTTGCCAGCAAGCTTCCGAGCAACAGGCCGCACTTAAGCTGGCTCCTTTGGAGCTAAAGTTGTTGGGTTTGAAGTTGTGCAATGTACACGTTGCAGCACATGCCAGGACCAGAACATTTCGGACTGTGCCAAGTGTTTATCATTTGGATTCCATATATGGACTCATGATATGGTCTTACAACAGAGTAGTATGTCTTAGTGGCTTACCGAAACCTCACGTCACCTCGCGCAAACAAATTTGGACCTTGAATTCCATGCCAGGTTGGTCGGGTGTTTGTTTCGCACACTGCGCTGCTGAAGATTCGCCATGGCCCTTGCCAGTTTTAATGCAGTCGATCTTTGATTGCGGATAAGTGATCCTCAAAGCGAAGAAAAGTTCATGACATGCACAGTTTCTATCGTAATACAAAATATAAACACACATCAATCTACAGTATTATGGAATCCCAGTAGATTGTAGAGCAAAATGTGACAGATCATGAAAACACACAGTTGCATATATGTTCAACAGATTGTATGTAATGTTCTATCTCGTCGACATGGCCAGTTGGTAACATCAGATTTGAATGCAAAAACCCATGAATGCACTCACCTACTCACCTTATCTCACCTTTGTGCGATACCGTGAGCATCAAGACAGATGGGAAAAACTGCATGCCATCACACGTGTCCCTGCAATGAATTTGAGGCTCAGCCTTGCCAAATTTGTCTGTGACCGCAGTGGACGTAAATTCAGGCAAGTGACCGCGAGCTCAAGATTTCCACGGACCTCATGCAAAGCATTCACCCACACACTGGACATGCAGGCACACATGTATGTATATGATTATGTTATCTCTAGTTTCTACATATTCAAGATATGCACAAATGTTCATGTAAACACAAACATGTTTCTCACCCAATTGCTTGTTCCCCTTTTCTTGTCCATTGGAATTTGGAGGTGGCACTTTTTGTACTTTGGACCTTGCAAAGTGGGTGCTTTGATCGAGATGTCGCCAAAAAAGATGAAATTGGCCATAAAAAAAACGCGTGTGGCATTTTAACAGTTGGATTCTCCGTGCTCTTTCTGCCAACGCTGGATGGACTTTCAGTTTTGGTCTTCAATACTATCAAAAGATTGACTGACATTGGCCTGTATTGTTTCTGCATGATTTTCTTTTGGAAATTCTGCGTCCTTTGATGTGTACAGTCAAGTGTCTGAAGGATTGGTGACTTAAGGTTCCCCGGAAGTTTACCTTTTGGGTTAACCTAAGTATGACTTCATCTGACTTGGAAAGGAGCTCACTTGGTTGCTGCACCTGCCGCACGAGAAGCTATGCCAGAGGTGGATTGGGAAGCCGCAGGAAGCATACCGAGTTGAACAAAATTTACAATTCACAATCGCAATGACATGCTTACATGAGGATTGTGTCTACTTTTCATCACTTTTCAAGTGTGTTTTCAATTTGGATCGGAGTTTTTTGTTTGTTTACTTGGCCATGTTGGTTCAACAGGTGCAACTTTACACTACTGACTCTTGGAAGCTTTCTCGTGGGCAGGGGCCTGGAGATAGATGCTACGTGGATAGCTGAGTCTTTGGACATTGGACCTGAGTCCAACGATCTTCACTTGGGGCTGGTCTTCACAGCTTTTTGACACAGAAGTGCCACGTGCTGCGTTGCTTCCTTCGGCATCCTTGGGCTTTCTGTCTTGAATCGTTTGACACCGACGCTTTGCACCGCCTTGCTGGTCTGCTCTCTTCGCAATGCGCCGAAGGGTGAAGAAGTGCAGTGATTACATATGAGGCCCTGCTCCGCCCAGATGAAGCCAGGAACCAAGAGAGTAACTTCGAAGCCAAGGGACGGATCAGAGGACCCAAATCAGTTTGAAGGCGCCATTGCTTTCCTCTCATATGTTTTGAGCAGCATCAGACTTGATTCCTTGGGTAGGGCATCTGGCCATGGACCAGAGCTTTCTTCTCTAATTAATCGGATCAGAACAGACAGCGGGACAGTCAGTCTCGAGACCAATTTGTACATGTGAACCACGAGACAACATGAGATAACAATCCGCGATGACAGGCAGAAAGAACATCAGCAACCATAGCCACAACCAACGCAACGATGCAGAAAAATGCAACACCAACCTTTGCTGCTACTGTTGGCGCAGCTTTGCTTGCGAATTGACCGTGAAATTAGCACCGCCACTACCACAGCAGTCGTGGTAGGAGTGTAGGAGCGGTATTACAACAACAACAACAACGACGACTACTACTATTATTACTATTACTGCTACTACTACTACTACTGCTACTACTACTACTACTACTACTACTACTACCACTACTACTACAACACTACTACTACTACTACTACTACTACTACTACTACTACTACTACTACTACTATATTCTTATTATTCTTATGACAATAATTGTTATTATTATTACTATTGTTATTAATTGTTATTATTCATATTTTTATTACTATCATTACTATTATTATTGTTAATATTCCTAGTACTACCACTATTATTACTATGATTGTCATTATTGTTTTTATTATTACTACTAGTATGTTTATTTTTACTACTATACTATTGTGAATGTAGCACCATGACTGACCGAAAGCCATTGCATTTGATGTCAGCATGAAAGCATGTTGGATGGATCTGAAGGCCATTTGGCCAAAGCAGCCCATGCAGGTGGGCCCCGTTCCCGTGTTCAAAAAGCTTCGAGTGACCTCCGCTGCCACTGAGTGCATTACTCACCATGATATTGATTCTGATCATAGAAGATATGACCAGAATCTATGTATGCAATACACAACTATGACTATGTACAATTACTAGTAACAAGGACCATAGACCATAGCTATCCTCACATATACTTTGACATGATGGCTCAGTGACCATTGCACGATCCGATTTGATCAAGTTGCTTTCATACTGTGTCCATGTTTATATGAGGTTGTGTATGTCGTGCCGTGTAGAGTGCAGTAAATAGTCCAGTGCATAGTGCGGTGTAGCGTAGTGTCAGGCAACGACGTAGTTAGAAGGAGAAAACAAGCACCAACAAAGTCTCTATATACTCCTTTTGTGATTTGAAATCATTTGGTTTGTCACGCTTGCGTAGTTTGCTGGCTTCGTATTTGAAAAACTTCTACTTGCTGGAGAAGGAGGGGGTGAACTTGCCTGACATTGCCGTTGGCTATGTCATGTATCGCCAGGCGAGTTTGACGGAGAGCCAGGAGCTTCGTTATGGTGCCTGGGCGAATGGAAAGTATGACAAAGCTACGGTGATCTCTTGCCTGAGGAAGTTGGATAAGGTGCTGAGTGAGTCCAAGACCAAGAGCTCAGTGGCGTTGCTATATGGCGACGGCGAGACTGACGAGCCCTATCTGCATGACGGCGACGATGAGACGGACGATCACGAGATCTTCCTGCAGGACACCGAGGACTTTAATGAAGAGGGCTACGTTTACTTGTCGACGGAGCAGGCCGACAAGATCTTCGATGAGGGTGAACTGCAGCTCATCTTGGCGACGTACCAGGAGGTGAAACGCGCTATGCAGGCTCGTCAGAAGGGCCGAGACTTCTACCGTGGTGAGAAGGGAAAAGGAAAAGGCAAAGGACGGGGCTCACCTTGGCGGGACTATGTCAAGGACAAGAAGCGGGTTCATGTGGAGCAGCTGAAGTTGCGAACACGCTGCGCTAGGTGTGGTGCTGTTGGTCATTGGGCTAGAGAATGCCGTGCTCCTCAAGCTCAAGCACCAGCAACTCCGCCGAGTGTCAGTGCGAAGTCAGCAAGTTTCTCGACCGGTACTACCAGCCAGAGTTGGTACGTGGCCATGAACCCAGCTCCATGTTCCTTGCAGCAGTTTGATCAATGTTTTGGTAGCGAGTGTGGGGGCAACAACACTCAATGTTTTGGGGTTACAGTTGTGGGTGATCACAACAGCAACAGCGATGCACGTTCCGTTTCTCAGGATGTGCCCATGGAACCCGCTGTGAGTAGGAATAGCGGGAGCAGTTTTGTAGGGCCAGCTTGGATCAGCAGCTGCTGGTTCATTGGACTCACCACGAGTCCTTCCATGGCTGTCGTCGACACGGCGGCACAAGACGGCTTGGTAGGTGATGCAGCTCTTCTTCGGCTAAAAGAAAACCTGGATCGACTCGGGCTCCGGATTGCATGGTTGAATCACAAGAAGACGAAGGCTCATGGAGTAGGAGGTGAAGCTCAGGTTCTTGGGTTGGCTGCAATACCTCTAGGAATTGGTGGTGTCTCTGGGGTCCTCGAGGTTACTGTCGTCAAGGGTGATATCCCACTCCTACTACCCATCAAACTACTCAAAGAGCTTGGGGCAGTGATCGATTTGGGTCAGAGTTGCATGCATCTTCAACGTCTTCAGAAGTCAGTCAGTTTGCGCACTTTAGCCTCTGGACATGTTGCAGTTGAGATTTTGCAATTTGGAGATGGTTTTGTTTTTCCTTCGGATGCAAGTGGAGCCGGCCTTCAAGATGTTGATTTTCGAACCGCTGCTGGCTCAGAAACCGGTTGCGTGATGCTGACCCACAACGTGCCTCACCGCCGTGCTGTCAACCATGGAGGGCCTTGCGCTCTTTCGCCGTGCCTACCACCGCATCTCAGGGGGAGATGTGCCAATGGAACCAGGAGTAGAATTTCGCATGGTTCACAATCCCAAGAAGGCGGTGAAGAACTGGCGCATCTTGCTCGACAAGGTGATCATCGTCTGCGATATGATTGGGCAAGAGAGCTTGGTCAACTCGTGGTTGCCTCCGGATGCGGCGTCCGCGGGCTACTCTCCGCCTTCCTCGGCTCAGCTGGCTCAGGTGGTGATTCATGGCGAGCCGG
>VSDK01028387.1:0-50520 GCA_009767595.1 Symbiodinium kawagutii
ACGTATACTGATGATGATTATCGTGGTTCTGATGGAAATTATGATCACAGCTATGGTAATGATGATGTCGATGATGATGGTGATGATGATGATGGTGGTGATGATGATGATGATGGTGATGATGATGACTGTGTTGATTACGCAGTCACAGTGGTGAACTCACCACTATCAGCATCATTGTCAACTCAATACAAGAATGATAGCCAACAGGATCCACAACATCATCAGCAAAACCCGGCTGTTATCATCACCATCATTTATACCAACTATGGTAGACAACTACAACCAAATGCCCCAAACTAGTTGAACAAATTATGTAAAAGGGCACCAAAGCCTATCAACCGCTCATGGGGGAAATCATCAACATCACTACCATCACCCCCACCATCCCCCCCCCAGAATTGTCACCACCAAAGCTTTCAATATCACAATCCTCATCAATACAAAATGAAATCTTTGAGCTGGGGCACAGATACCTTTGTCCTTGAGTAAGCCGACAATGTGACGGAATCGATGTTGAGCATTGAGCAAACTACTATTAGGTTGCTCAAAGATGGGCACACCCCCAGCAGCCACCATCAGAAGCAATAGCAACATTGACCTCCAGGGTTGCCAAGTTACAGATTATGGGAAACAGAGCAACTGATAAACAACTAAGTTTACAAACACACACTGATTGTGAAACATTTGCGCTATAGACACTACCTTGCCTCACAATGCCTTTGTTGGATTTGTACACGGCAATCGAATGTGGATCCCCTTCAGGAACAAATTCTGATCTAAGAGTTGATCCCCTCGACATTGACACCAGCGTACTGCAGCATATCCCAACAAGCGCTAAGAATTCCTCCCAACGACCTTCGAGCACCAGCACGCAGGAAAGCCTGAGCATTGAGTGGATGTGGCCAGGCAAGCTGGGCGGCATCCATCAAATGTATGCACTGGCTTCACCCTACACTAACAGGTTGGCAACATCATCCATTGTAATATGTCACCAAAATATAGTTGATGTTTTTCAATATGGGGTTGGAATTCTGTGTGCGGTTGAGCTAAATCACCAACAAAGCCCGTGTAGTCACATTTGGATTTATTTGTATTTGGTTTAGCTATGTTTAGTTTGCTTGCTTAGTTTGGGGGCGAAACCCAAACATCTCAAAAAGACTCCTGAATGAATCTGATGAGAAACACAAAGCCTGCGGATGTACACATGTCCATGCTGTTATTTTTGGTCTTGTTGTCACCGATCGGATCGTAAAGAAAATCCATCGCTGCTGATTTCACACCCAAAGCAGTGGCCATTTTGGCCAATCTGGCTTGACCAGCATAATATTCCAAGATTTCGTACTCGGATTTCTGAGGATCCACCGCCTTCAAGGACCCAATCAGCAGAACCGTCACCACGAAAACCTTGGTACAATCAGTCCAGGGAAACCGCTGTTAGGAGCGAGAAGACACTCAACATAATGCAGTAACAGGTGTCAACGACATGTTGTTCAACCTATGATGCCTAGATGCCTTGGGCGCATTGAGCCATATCAAACGCCGAAGGATGGAGTCCAGCTTGGACGGCAACATGGGGGTGCCGTCGCTACCGATAGTTGGCATGCTTTGACCAAACTAATCACTGGAAAGCCGAAATTTAGCACTATGCATTCCAATTTCAAAATGAAATAAAATTCCACCACTGATTGGATTTGATTTTGTTGTCGATCAAACGCACAGTTTGGCTGCACATGTTTTCCAACAAACAGGTCGAGCCCACCGCTCTCCGTGACGATGCCGTGCCTAACGTACGGTCCCAAGCCTCGTCGAAGTTTGGGCATCCTTGTACCTGGAACTGGGGCACAGCAAGATGTGGTATTTGGTCAGTGGTAAGTGGAAACGAGCGGGGCATTATCAAGACGAATCAAGTATAGTCCCAACCTATTCTAGTACCCCCTACCCTACCAGCTATTGCACTTCTTAGGAAAATCCCTTTTTAGGAAAAAGTCCTTCTTAGGAAAGGAAAGGACCCTTCTTCTCAGGCCCAGAGTATAGGCGGAATAGATTTTCCCGCTAGCACCACACCACAGGTTCTCAGTTTCACCACGCACTGGGTTTGTCCCAGAGCTCGAAATCCAGATTGCTGGTTGCAATCGCAGTGCAGGATCAAAAAAGGTAACAACAAATGTCCGTTATTGTTCCTGAAGAACCTTCAAGAAACAATGCGTCACACTGGTTCCAACTGCACTGACTGGCAACACCCCCTGGCATGAAAGCCAAAAGTTTGCTGATCAGCCCGTCACACAGTTGAGACATCAACTGCTAGTGGACTTCAACTTGCCTCAGATAGATGAATGAAGAGAAAGGAAGAAAGGGGATAGAAGGGAACACATTTACCCTAAGAGAAAAATATGTTAAACCAAAAGCAAGCGACTCTTCACAATGTCAAACTGCAAGAATGATGGCGTAACCGAATCCTTGATGAACGCATGGAGGTCTTTGATGGGGCCGGGATGGTCTTTCATCTTCGTCATGCAATGCTTCCAGAAAGGATCCTTTCCCCACACACACAAGCAAGCATGCGTGTGTATAGACTAAGCTTGTGTATGAAGTAAGGAAAGCAATGCATGTGTATTTGATTCTTCGATTGTGGTATGGATGATGGCCGAAGGAGAAGATGGTGAACAAAAGAATTATCCCTGGTCTTTCGAGCCTCCGTGAAGGTTTAAAACACCAATTTGACGAAGTGACCCAAATAGCTTTTTTGGGGCCCAAAAAACTTTAACAGGGTCACTGTGTAGAAAGTGTTGTTTTGAAGGGTCTGGGAGGCTTCTGAAAATCTAACAGCCCCAGCGATTCAAAGGTTCAACCTTTTCTTCACCACTCTACATTATCCCGGCATCTGAAAGAATCACCTAGGTGTTCCAGCCTCAAGCGATGAAGGCCTGTGGCAAAGCGGTCCCACAAAGTCTTTGAAGATTTCCTTGATGGTGCACCAACGCTCCGCAGCAGCAGCAGTGCTGGGTCGGCGGCGACGAGCAAAGGACTTGAGATCCGATTGCAAATCTGCCGTGCCCTTGTCCTCATCCACACCTCCATCAGCACCCTCGGCAATCTTCCTGAGCTTCCTGCTAGCTGTTGGGTTGGCAACATCTGGGGGAGGTGCGCTTGCATTGCCTGCGCTTGGGCCACCATCACCTTCATCCTTTCCATCGGACGTTTCAGCCTCCACAACCTCCGTAGATTCAGCCTCCACAACCTCCATGGGAGCAACATCGCCTGGACCTGGACCTTTCTTTCGACCTTTCCCCTTTGCCTGAGCTTTCGCTTTGGCTTTCGCCTTAGCTTTCGCCTTGGCTTTCGCGGCTTTTGCCTCAGCCTTCGCTTTGGCTTTCGCCTGAGCCAAAACCTTTGCCTTTGCTTTGGCTGTTGCCTTCTTGGCCATGGCTTTGGCCTTGGATAAAGCTGCTTTAGCCTTGGCCTTCGCCTTGGCTTTGGCCTTTGCAGTTTGAGGGCCAGCTTCAGTTTGCAGCCTGTCACGCTCTGCAAATTGTTCCTTCCGGGTAAGTTCAGTAGATGGCGCATTGAACAAATCACCTGGGTCCTCATCTTGAACAGCCTTGAGCTCTAGCTCCGTTGGTTCAGGGGCAGCCGAAGGTTTGAGGTCAGTTGCCTTGTCCGAAGGTATGTCAGAAGCACCTTCAGCCTCATCATGCGGAGACTTTTCTGGAGCAATGGCGCCCCCCCCTTCTCCCGAAATTGTTTCAGCTGGGGCCACAACTGAATCCTTTGATGAATCTTGTGGGCTTGGGGAATCAAGGAGGGTGTCTGGAAGAGAGGGCATAGGCAAAGTCTCAAAGGTTGAAGGGTCTTCAGCAGGAGGAGCCGGAACTGCAGGGGTGTACGTGACCTTCTGCAAAGGTCTTGGCATTTGCTCGATCTCAAGTCTTTTCCTTGGACATGGCTTTGAAAATTGAACCAAACCAGGGAACGTACCCCAAAAAAACCTAACATTTTTTGGGAAAACAAAATTACACAACGCCAAATTAAGTGGCTTGATTGCAGCAATTCTCTCACGAAGCTGGTCAAGATCAGGTCGATCAATGCCCTTGGATTCCTTGGATGGCACCTCTTCTTGCACAACTGGCGCAGCCGGAGGTGACTCCAAAACCTCTACAACCTCAGGTCCTGGCTTGGCACTAGGAGGAGTAGCCTCAAGCTCGGTTGGTGTGAGCTGCTGGCTCTCAGGTGACTGTTCGACAGGTACTGATGGCTTTGGGGATGGTGGAGGCGGTGTCCCCGGGCGGGGTGAGTACTCCAAACCAAATTGCTCCATGGGCTGCGACTCTGGGATCTGTGAATCACGCAAGGGCTCCACTGGCATTGCTGACAACTCTGCGCCCAAAGAAGAAGCCAAAACAGCATCATCAGCATCCTCCAGTAGATCTTCCCCGCAGCCTGCCCCCTCATCCCCATCAGCAACTTCAAGGTCTTCATCACTCCTGCCTCTAGTCATCACTGGCCAATGCTTTGACACCAGGTTGAAAAGCTCTTGAATCAGTGGATCCTAGGCAACGGCAAGAAAACACGATTAAGTCCTAGGCAATGGCGAGAAAACACAATTAAGGAAGATCAATGAAGGATGCTTGGGTCAAATCATCCCAATGTTACAAGTTGGGGGGAGAATGCTGTGGAACTTTGAAATATGTTTGACCGGTTAAAGAAACAAAGTTGCCAGAGTCTTTGGAGGCAAGGCGCTCGCCTCGTACTCCCATCGTGACGCTTCACTATATAAGTTACGAAGCTGCGCATAGATACACTGTCACAATTCACTTTCACAGGGTCAATGGTCATGGAAAGCGCAGCCCTGAACTTTTCCACCTCGAGGGCAATGGGGAAAGATCAAGAACCAGTACAAAAAGATGTTGTTTGGAAAGCAAGGTGTTTGGAAAACAATTTAACTGGAACAGAAATTGTTGGAAAGCAAATACTTGCAATGTTAACTATCCTTTCTTCTTGGCCCTTAGGCAAAAACCCAACAAATCTTAAAGCCTAAGACTAGGCCAAGGTAGCTTGCGGTAACTTGTTGGGTGTCTTTTGTTAAGGATTAGATCTCGATATATTAAACAAAAGCATGTGGAATTTACCAACTTACTTGCGAAACAAATGGTTTGGAAACGTTTTGTTTTTCCCAAGGGATGCCTCCGCCCTTGTATCATCGATGGGAATGGTTTTTGGCTGAGAAACAGAGGGACACCACAAGGAAAGGACAATTCGCACCACCTGGTAGTTGTAGGCCATGGTCGAAAAGTTGATGACCCCTGTTAGGGCGGGCTTAGGCCATCGCAAAATCCCACCCGTCTTGAGAGCTTGGCATCGAACACCTTTGTCCTCTTCAAGTGCCTCTGCAAGCCCTTCCAAGGCTCGCACCGGCTTTTGTGGACAAGGTGTTGGCGCTGGGTCCGGACTCTCAGCCAACTCAGCCATGACGATAGCAATGACACCAAGATGCTGACAGCGACACTGAAGCCAAAGGTCACAGATTGGAAGTTGTGAAGGCTACTGCGTGCTGAAGACAGATTGGACAAAAGAGTTTGGATCTTAATCCTTAATACAAGCTTTTGTGATTTTGCACTAAGCAGGTCAAGGCTGTGGTCAACATTGACTCCCCCACTGAAGTTGGACATGTCCATGGTGGATCTAACGGCTCCTCACTAGGATATAAAATCACGGGACCACGATATCTTATTAGGAGGCACCTTGCCCATGGCGCCCCCTTGCTCCTCACTATTTTGTAGGTGAGATGTTACATCAAACTTAGTCACGAGCATTTCAAAATGGAACCACTAAAGTAGGCATTGTATACCCGAGTGATGGCTACAACTAGCCTGGACTCTGAACAAATCCATTCACAAGCCCTGTCCCGCTCCGGAGGGCACTGTGTCATGACCTCTCAACTCTCAGCGGTAGATGCCAGACCTGCGCAGGGAAGCGATTGAAGTCCAGGGCAGCTTTTGGGAAGGGTCCAAGCCATGAGATGGTTCTGAAAGGATCAAGGACGGGCTGCTTAAAAATGGTCAATCTTTTTCCCCAAACCCTGCCAGCTTTCAACTGTCAACCTAGATGGATTACTACGCAGTGGCCCCATGCAGTGGCCCCATGCAACGGCACTGCATCTTCAAAATCCGTTCGCTACCTAGGCTACCAATCAGTGAATGAGCCGAGATCGAGTGCCTTAGCGGTGGCGGCGAATGATGGACAAACAAGGCTGGCCTTCCAGTAAATTGATGATTGCATTCAAGTGACCAAACTTTGTGAGGTTCTTTTTCACAACCCTTGCGAAGTAGAAGGACACTCCGTGAAGCCGATAGTTTTCCAGCAAAATCTCAGCTTTGTGCTGAGGTAGCATGACCTTAGATAGAAACTATAAACCACAAGAAACTATTGGAGAAGGGGAGGCCAGCTTGATCCTAAGAAGTTTCACAAAGTTTAGCATCATGCTGTGGCAAGACACCTCTGGCGCGGACTCTGGGAAAATGACCTTTTGGGTCTGGATCCACCACATGCCAGGGAGGTCGAGCAGGCCTCACGGAACTGGCAGCTATGTGATAGATACATAGTACAAGGGTATTTTTTCAAAACAAGCTTTCAAAGTTGCATCGAATCAATGTTGAAGATGAACTGCAAGCCTGGCCTTCATTCTTAAAGGCCCTGAGGGTTTGCTCCGAAACGATAGCCAAGGAAACCATGGCTAGCTAAATTGGTCAAATCCAAGTCTTAGGGGATAGTTATTGGGCCGAAACTCACTTGACCACACAACGGCTATTAATTGCTGCTGCTGCTGAAGAATGCTGCATCTCACTTGAATGACAACGTCAGCACTGCAAAGCAAGGGGTGGGAGGCACCTTCCAAAGCCAAGGCCATCCAAGGCCCTTTGGTTCTCATTGAGAGCCAAGACGGATGCTGGTTCTAAGCTTTGTTTGAGCCAGCCTATGGGGAAAATTAGACTGTGCCGATGGGTAAAAGTAGACTGAGTTTGAACCCAAATCAGCCTGAGAATCACAAATCAGCCTGAGATTGTCCTCAGTCTGAAAATCAGCCCGACTTGCATTCAGGAAGATATTCCCATTCAGTACGAAATTATAGCCTGAAAGATTTCCTAGGTATATAATATTTAATATACATATATGATTGTAGCTGTATATAAGTAGTATAATTGTTGTTATTGTTTATACTCCCTGGTTATATTCACAGCAATTAATGTATTCATGCATGTATTCATTAAGTGAGACGTCTTACTGATAATTCAGTGCTGATAATTGTAGATCTCTCGCGATCTTAACTAGTTGGGGGCGCAGCAATTTCCGCATCGCTGGTAGTGATTTCTATGACCTTGCGAAACAGCGAAGCCCTTTAAACCTCAGTTGCTGAGTGCTTTGTTTCCGGGCTAGCTGCTCAACATACCGCTATCACCACGATTAATTATATAATTAATCGAGAAACTATCAATTTTGAGGTACCTCTATTCTACAAAAACACCCATGTATCGTTTGATGTTGACAACCTGTCATTTATCATATGGGTTTGGCAGAGTGACGAAACACAGACGCTGTTTTTTCAACGACATCATCACACTTGGTTTGCTTTGTACTGGCAGCAAACAGCTTTGGGTCATGGGATCCTCATCCTCTACCATCCCAGTGGAAGATGAGTGCGTTGAAAACAATTGACCTTGGCTGTTAATCTTCGTTGATGGTTTTAAACATATGTTATTTCCCTAGTATGGACACATGATTGGTTGGGTGACCTGCGCATATTTTTCATGACAGGGATTCATACCACCAACCACCGCATCCCTCACGAATTCACGCGGATGTGTCTGTGCTGCAATGGACTTGAGCGCCTGTGCGCTTCACCAAGGTTGTAGCAACAAGTACCATACCTCTTCTTGGTGGCGATTGGCTTGGCACGCGGGCAACGGCGCATGTCAAAGCCATTGCAGCAGCCAATGAAATCACGGCGCAAAAAGGCGGAATGCTGCCGTGGAGGCGGAGATTCGTTGAGAATTCTGGGCACATTGTGAGTAGATGAACCACCATCAACCTGGAAAGGAAGGAGAACCTGACTTAGTGGTCACGAAGCATGGTTTCTAGGGGTTATGAGCTACCTTACAGGGCTTATAAGCATGGTAACCCCAGCTGCACATCCAAGTACAGGGTGAGATGGATGACTTCTTGTCGTCGACAGTCATGTTTGCTTGTTCCATGCTGCAACAAGCTGGTGGATTGGTACTGCCACAATGTGGGCATGTGTGAGCACGTTTAACGGTTGGGTTGATTATGTCTGTGTTTGACACGTAACCACATTGGCAAATCTGGATAAGATTACCAAGGACAGAGAGAGTTTGTGTCCAATGTGGCAGGACATCAGGGCTACCTGGGTGGATTACAGCTACGACCTAAGCTTCTTAACCTTTTTGGGATATGATTGATTTGCCATATAGCCACTAAAAATTAGAGTTTGAGCGAGGGATCTAAAAGCCACCAAGCTACGTACATATATTCGAACACAGTAGCACTCAATATCAAGCCATACAAGTAATCATGATCCATGCGTTATCATCCACAATCGCTAGTTGTTTGTCACCCTGACTCGCTACCAACAGACCCATGATTTTTATCAAATGTTTGAGTCATGAGTCACCGTCATTAGCGTTTGCCATCCCTTAATCATCAGTGTGCACCGGTATGGACCATATCATCATCCATGAATCATCATTTACCTCTAATTGATTCGCTCTTATCATCCCTCAATGAGCCCCACTACCATCATTTGAATACATACTGTTACCAATTCTAAATCAATTTATATCAAGTAATGATCATCAATTATCATCAACTGACAATTTTCCATCCAACAGGTATCAACCACCCCTTTTCAACCAACCGAACAGATATCAACCGACCTCACCAACCCATCATTCCCATCCACCAGAGCCCCAGCTGCCCAGCTCCCGAGGTTCGCAGTCCTGGTTTTGGTGCCAGGGCCAAGGCCAAGTCCAAGGTGGATCGGGAAAAGTTGGTGGCGCAGGAGACCTGCAGATCTGTGAGGCGCTGCGATTCTACATGGTGGTTTCAGTGGGTTTTGTTGCCATGGTTAAGCAATTATAACTACAACTGGTTGGTGCTTATGAACATGTTTTTTTTTTCCATGGTTACCAGTGGTTAAGCGATTATAACTAGTTATAATGGTGGTTAATTGGGTAAGTATAATATATAATGGATTAGAAATACAACATCTTTTGTTCACATGGGTTTTAAACTACAATGGTTAAGAACAGCTAACCGTTGGTTATAATAGAAACCACTATAATCCCTGGTACGCTTCAACATTGGTTTCTGTTACCATGGTGAACCAATGGTTAATGCTTGTTAAGATGAATGGACATTCATAGGGCTTGCTTGACCGATGGTTAATTGCTAGTTTCTATTACCATGGTTGACCAATGGTTTTCTAAGCGATTGTAATGGTTAAGAAAAGGGGAAATAACCAACAAAAGTGGTTAAACAGCTACTAGATGGTCCAAGATGGGGGTTTGAATGGTTAGTGGTTAAGAAAGCTGGCAATAACAATCCCTAATAAGCTTCAACATTGGTGGTTTCTATTACCATGGTTAACCAATGGTGAATGGTTGTCAAAATTGATGGAAATTGATAGGGTTTGATTAACCAATGGTTAGTTGGTGGTTTCGATTGTTGATAAACCATGGTCAACTACAATAATTTGGTCATTGGCATCATCATTGGAACACAGGCAAACTAGACTCAAAAAGCTGAACTAGAAGCAGGGAACTGCAGCTGTTTGGGCGCATACGGAGGAAACAGATAGATTGAATGAGAAGTTGAAGTATCAGTCATTTTCGTTATTTACACGCAACCGGTGGCGGGAATGTAAAAATCAAGCACCGTCATGATTGCAAGAGAGTTTGCACCATGTCAGAAGAGAAGACGCCATAAGAAATATTAAGAAACCATTGTTTCAATAGACTTACAACTTGACCAAGCCAATCAAGACATTGGATTGAGGTCACTTCGGTGTTTTGATATGCTTTACCACCCCGGGTGGCCAAGTCAGTGGTCTCATGCTTTCACTGCTGATACTTTCAGATACGCCATCAACTTGGACGCCATCAACCATTAACCGGTGAAGTGATACAAAGTCAACTGGTGATGGTTATTGATGGTTGAACAAGTTTGCTTATCAACCATCAACCGCGACTTGACCGCCGGACTGGCAGTCGCAGCCATGTAGGTTTTGTAGCTCGGGAATGGAGAGGTGTTTGTCTCAAGTCATGATGGTGGTTTCGACCTAGCCATAGGAAACACCGAAGTTATGGTTGGTCTATTACTATAAATTGCCTTTAAATGCTTGGAGTATTACTAGACTATAAACTGTGCATACAGTGGATTATTGGGAGTCCCCTATTTTGAGAAACCCCCTCCTGAGTCAGCCCTGAATGTGAGCATGACATTTTTGCAGAAATAGTTTCTGAGAATGCGTATAATCATGTTTCAGAGTCAGAAATACAGCCACTCCACATGACACACAATTAGGTGTTTCTCAAGAGGCATGGGTGACCCGCAGTTGTCATCCTTTATAGTATTAGTTAGCAAACCATTCATACCTTTGGGGTTCCCAAGTCCTGGCTTAAGAAATCACCACGACTCGTCCTCAGCGGCATCCCTCACCCTGGCACCAGGAGGCAAGGCGGAGCAGCATCATTCAGCGAGATGAGAACATCGCAACTTGGCGACAAGGGCCACGACCCTCCCAGGGGTTGACCAGTTTCCGCGCCCGGATAGGGTCCATGTGGCTATGGGTCAAGCAGTCAACCAACCAATTTCATGGGTGATGATAACCAACAACAATAGGGAAAACACTTGTTAATGACAGGGGAACCAGGGGGACAGGCTTTTGACACACTGCCACATCCTTACGGTCGATGTTAGTTACTATTTAGTTCCCACAAGGGTAACAACAGAGTGTGACTAGTATGGTTACTGCCAATTTTCCGGGTTCAACAGCTAGTTTGGGCTGTAAGTAACAGTATACCTGACTGTCTTTTGGCTATTACAATGCAGTTTATCTAGCTGGTTACAGCCAAAAATCGAGCCTTTGATCATTGGAAATGACTGAGCAGGGCCAATGATGGCGGTCATGGGGATATGATTACCGACTGTATAAATTGGCTTCATCCATCCTGGTACTCTGATTCTTGGGGCTTCGGTTAGGAGGCACCGCCGTTGACAAACCTGCTTATCGTCATGTAATACATTGACTTGCGGCATACTTCCTTGTCATGCCTATCCTTGGGAAACGAAACACTTGCAATACTGTAACTGGATGAATGACAAGGAAGTATGAAAAATGCTTGGATGTACAATAAATCACCAGGATGTATTGCAATCATTTTTCCATCTTGATTTATTTGGATGAAAAATGATTTCAATACTGTGCTGTGTTAGGTACGATTCCAAGAGACAGCATATACAAACACATCCCACGCACACACATCGCAAATCTTTCTGGCCCTACCAGGTGGATCTCATGTTCCATTCGGTTTCAGAACAAGCTGGTGGGGGGTCTCATTACCAGTCCTACCAGGTTAATTTATGGTTATAATCCAGTTGAGTAGTTGTACACCCATAGAGCTGCTAGTTATAGCCATGAACACTTTGGGTGGCTGTCACCCAAGCATACCTAAGTTATAGAAATGAATTAGCCGTCGCCATTTCCAGATGGCTTAGCTTAGCTGGGAGTTGCCATTTCGCATGATTGGAGGGGCCCAAGTGCTGGCCAGGGAATGGAGTTAATGGACGCTCCCGGGAAGCGAACTTCCAGGTGGGATGAGCGGCCGGCTAGTTGGGCAAGGGACACGTGCAAGCCTCTGGTGTATTTACGTCACTTCAAGTAATTTCAAGTCTAGCTTTGTTTGTGAACCATTCAAGTATAGTGAAGTCCTATCAATCAAATGTGGTACTCCAGTTTTGGATATCCATATTTTCATTTTTATGGACAGTGTGTACACAGACACTTGCGTATATGTATATGTTTTTCGTTGAAGTATAGATGCATCATGAGATTTGATACTGGACCATGTAATTTGAAAAAGCAACACATTCACTTCCATAGAATAGAAACAGAAGGGCGGCCACCCTTTCACTTGGACGTGCATCCCCAGCCTCCAAGGATTGGAAGTAGGGTTGTGAACCATGGCTTCACTATCCCAGGAACCGAACCCAGCTCCAAGAAGACATGCAACATGAAGGAATACAGACCACCCTACCGATCCAACACCGGAGGTCGGGAGAAGATGATGATTTCTTCGCAGAGGCGCATTGAGTGTTTCTGCTTGGGCCAGTGGTGAGATTTTCTTGCGGGAAAAGAGCCATCTCTCCTTAGGGAAGTAGGCGAAGAGTCAAGATAGGAAAGTAGGTAAAGGATGGTAAAGGGTGTTTGTGAACACAGATTGTTGAATTGATAAATCTATATCGGTGTGCTGTTTTTGAAGGGGTACCCAGTTCATGATTGGGGTGTTTCTCAAAATAACGGACCCTGCAAATCATCCTTTAAAACCATTCATAGAGTAATAAGCAATCCATTTTGCAGTGTCAATCATCCAATATCAAACCATTTATATTAATATGCTAGTAATGAACTGACCATAACCTTGGGGTTCCTGATCATTCTTGGAGAAACCATTAACCAACCATTTTGAGGGTAAGCCATCCATAACTTTTGGCTTCCCTATGGCTTGAGAAACGCCCAACGCGCAGCTCGACGGCACCGGCTTCGCTTCGGCCGGCTACGGCTTCGCTTCGGGCCGCAGCGGCAACGGTGCACTGTCCTCCGCATCGGTGGCGAACTCGGCCAGGGTGGGAGATGGCGAGGTCGAGGTTTGAAGCAACGAGATTGGTATGTTTCCTATGGGTTAGTGGTGGTTAATAGTAATTGATAGTGGTAACAGTTCAAGGTTTTAAGTAACAAAATGGGTAAATAGTCGTTTGCAATGGTGAATGAGGAACAATATATAATGGTAATAGCGGTTTGTATCCAGCAACACAGTTGGTAATGACCGAAATGGTACATGATGTTTAATATTTGACCACCACGAGTAGTGGATGCTGATGGCTAGTAATGGATAGCAATGGTTAATAAACTATAAGGGATGGTAACCAAACATATATATAGGTGGAATACAATGGTTGATGATGGTAGACCAGGGCTATATTGACCGCCGTATCAAAGGTTCATCACTGGTGATGGTTCATCCGTGGTTGATCCATGGTGCCTAAGTGATGATTTGCCCGCGTTTAAGCGGTGGTGATTCAATGGTGAAATAGTGGCTAGTTGACGGTGAATGATGGTTGATACTGGTGAAGAATGCTTGACCGCTGGTCAATCAGTGGTTGAACGTTGGTGAATGTGATGTTTATCCGATGTTTGTTTTCACAATTGTTGGCTGAGGGCATTGATTAATTGATTGTGACCATGGCTCATCAACCGCTGGTTCGGTTGATGGGATTGCAATGGTTAGGCATCATCATTGATGATACATTCTATAATGTTCATTGGATGAACCATCATTGCAATGGTTAACCATCATCATTGAATAACCATTGATTGCAATGGTTAACCATCATTGAATTCAAAAAAATTCTCACCCCTTGGCGCAGCTGCCAAGTTTCCAGCTCGCTTTTCACCAGAACTGGGACCTTCATCGACATCGTTTCGACCACTCAGGAGACACCCACCTTCGCCGCCCAGTCGTTGGGGGAGCCTGGTGGGTCACTGCTAAGCAGAGCTGGGGATGTGCAGAAAGGGGGTGAGTTTCTTGGGATAGAACCATGGTGAAAAGCCTTATAACTATGGTGAATAGCCTTATAACTATGGTGAATAGCCATGGTGAATAGCCTTATAACATACATAGAGATATGGATGGTGAATAGCTTTATAACATAGAGATATGCACCATGGTGAATAGGTTAATAACATAGGGATATGCACGTGGGGTTGGTTTCTTGGGACAGAGTTATTGTTAGTGGACACTTATAGGGGCTATTGGTTACGCTTGATGATATAACTATAGTATCATCAGGTGGATATGTGCCAAGCCATGACGGGTAAGCAATGGGACCTACCGAAGCCAATGATCACTAGGAAACCAGGCTGGTTGGTTGACCGGGGGTACCACGTCATGGCTTGGCACCCATAGACCCATAGTGCCCTAGAAGTTGGGCAAACTGAGCCTTATACCCATGGTGAATGTAATCCATGGGGCATCCAAGGGTAAGGATATGATGACAGAAACGGAGGTAACGCACAAGGTCAACATATATGGGAAGGGGTACCACTTTACCGGGAAACCAAGGCCTTTGGGGGATATCCCCTGTTGATCAACCAGGGGGTGGCTCGCTTCATCCAGGGTTGGCATTAACCAAGAAACGTTTCTGAGACATCGTAACAACATGCAACATACTGTACACTGGTCAGATGGTTCGATGAGTTTCGTGATTAATTGCATTAGTTTTATGGTAAGAAATGGGCACCAGATCCTGGCAACTGGTAACTACGGTATGGGGATATGGCTTTCGCTGGGACCAGATTCTCGACCGAGTGTCCAGATCCCAATAGCTTGTGCAGAGTTCTGGGACCGTATATTAAAATATGAATTATCATATTGTAGAAGTCATTGTTGTATCTTTTTCATATATGCCAATGTGATAATTATTTTTGACAATAGGGTACATAAGAAGATGACTGTATATTGAAATCTGTACGTTCATACCTATAGTCGCACAGGCTTTTTGACATATGTGGGGTGATCTTGAACTTGTTCAGCAACCGCTTTGCGGCAACATGAATCATGATGCCAAAACGCAAGAAAACACAATCGAACTCATGAAGTAATGGTTCAGAAGAGTGATAGAACAACCAAATCACACACACACAAGATCATGGACAAGAAAAATGCAAATGGCAAAGATACAACATGGATGGAATCAAAGCACCACACTCCTATGTAACTCCTAATCCCTACATAGCCTGATGGCTAACACCAAGAGCCCCGTACTTGGAAGGGCGCCTGAAGGACGTGCTATTGTAGAATTGCCAGGTAAATGTACAGATTCTCAGCTCATCAGGTCTGTGTGGTGTAATGCTAGCAGTGACTAAGTGTGATTACTCGCCAGTATCAACCATTAAGCCAACGATCAAATCAACCATCAATCAACAAATGTTTTGTGAGCTGTTTATTTCATGGTTGCTGAACAATTTTTGTTGAAATTCGCTGGTTGTTGATTAATTTGCCGCAAAAATAGACAATTTTCCCTGAAATGTGCTCTTAATTGCTGGTTACTACAAGATTGTTGCTAATTACAATTGTCCTTGGTATATCCCCTATAAGTGCTGCTTAATTACAAGATCATGAGTAACAATTCGCTTGGTTACTTCTATTAACCATGTCATTTTTGTTAACCATATCATTGGTATCCATTATCAACCATAACTTTAAACCATATTCTTCATAGGTGTAGTTCAACCACCCACCAGATTAACACTCCGCCGCCTGCGCAACTTTCACCAAGGCCCACCGAGGACGAAGCGACGCAAGCGGTTCCGCAAGCGGCTCCGCATTCCACGCGAGGACTGGGACCGTTCTGGTGGATCGATGGGTGGCTGGATGGTCTTAGGGCTGATCGACTGGTGATCAATCTTTGCTTAGAGGCCTTGTTTTAATGGAAAACCATTGCATTACTAGCTGCAAGCAGCAGCTAGCATTTCTATAGACACAGTTGTAGGACATTTTTTTCGGAACAATTGTGAAATCATATTTGCTTAGTGGTTTTGAACTTCTGAACTATGTTTTGTGGTTCCCAAATGATTGGCATAGTCCCAACAGTTGCTATCATGCTTCTACAATGTTACACGTAGATGGTTAGTTCCTGATTACGGGTACCACTATTGCTCAGTAGTTACACCAGCAATTGCTGTTGTGGTAGATCTACCGGAACCAGGTGAGATAGAAACTGAAAGACAGCTCAACCTGCCAGTTGCTGGTTGCAACGATGTAAGGATCCATCATCCAGCAAGGCAATTTGTGTGGGTTGGGCCATGGCCCATCGGATCAGGCAAGATATAAAAAAGGGCCATGCCATGCCATGCCACCTGGAGAAATTCTTGGATGCCATGGTTGAACTTGGTCCGAGGTCCCACATATAAACCAGGGTCCCAGTCCCCCTCCGGGGCCCTCCGCTCAGAACCCCGGTCCACGACAAGCAGAGTGACCTCAGCAAGGCCAAAGTGTTCGGTGTGCGAAGCCAGGGGTGCCTAAGCGCCCACAGCGAACATCAAATCATGGAAACAACAGGAACTTTTCCATGGGCAAGGGATACCTACCAACATCTGCCAACCATCCCAAGCATCAAACCAATCATGTTCGTTTATTACAGGAAAGCCATCCGTTCTGGTTTGGATTACACCATTTAGACTTTAGAGGCATGCCCAGAAGATCATTCTTCTGAAATAAACTGTGGAGAGGCGCAGTCCAACTCTGCAGCAACTGTGGATGCATTGCTATGGTGAGGCAACTGTACCATAGCAGGTTTATTTTCAAGGGCTGTTTTTGTATATCCTGGCCTTAGGTTGTTTGTCATTCATCATTCATCATTCATCATTTGTTTCAAGTGACATGATGATGGAGAAGTAGGAATCATGCGTTGATTTGAGTGCTTTTGTTCAAGTGGCACCTATCAGATTGTTTGTTGGTGAAATGTTGGTGAAACAATGAAAATCGAAATCATAGGTTGATGGTGCTGGAGAACACCTGGTGATACGCCACGCCGATATGGGCAATAAACGGTAGAGCAAATGTTAAGTAAAGGTACGATGAATATTTGCCAAGCAACAATTGGGTAGGTGAGCAACCCAACGAAGGTATTTGCGCTTGGTAGGTTCAAATAATATGTTTAAATCACTCATCAAACATGTTCAATTACCTCATGCCTGTGGATTGTTATCTAATGAACCAATATACTGGGGATTGGGCAACCCCAACCACCCACCAGATCTTGTCAATATGGAACCTAGACATGGCAAGAGCAGAGGATTCAACAGGTGTTCGTAATCCACCCGATGGTGATGTGTTGCTCCCCGTTGCTTCCGGAAGAATCAGTTGCAAGGGTGAGCCCCTGTTGGGTCATGAAGATCCGGAGTAGACGGAAGATTTGACCAGCTCCCCCAGAGAATGACCTGAACGTTGAATAGCGAGGCGCAGTGACAAACATCCCAATCAGAAACCATTAGTGCATCAATTAACCAGCAAGATTTATTCATCCCAACGATGAATGAGGCATCAATGAACCACTGAGCATCCCAACATGATCATTTATGTGTGAGGTTTCATTTTTCCATACGCACCTCCACATGAAGAATCAACTTTGCTACGTGGGGTCCGCTCCTGGATGACCATGGCAGCATCAGGCCGTCCCCTGCGGTACAGGCCATTGGGAGTTTCGGTCAGCTGTCTCAAAGTCACCATTGATGAGAATGGTCCACAGCAGTAGAGCATCATTCACGTTAATTAATACCATGGTCATGAGCAACTTTGTAACTCTACTGAGAACAATACGTTGAATGTATAGTATCGATTGAGAATCATACCATAGTAATAACAACAAGTGGTTCAAAATCAAAGCCTTTCTTAGGCTTTGTCATGGCTTTGTCATATCTGTTGTGAATCATTGATTAGCACTGGCTAAAAATGATTAGTACTGGTCAACACGGGTGAGTAAGCTGATTAAGAACCACCAATAATCGGATGAATGCAGGTGAGTCCGGGGTAATTTTGGTTCTTCATATTTACTCATTGGTGTGATATGGGTTCATCATCATCATCATCATCATCATCATCATCATCATCATCATCATCATCATCATCATCATCATCATCATCATCATCATCAATCATCAGCGTCATCGTCATTATCATCATATGTTTATTGTTATTGTTATTGTTATCATTTTTAGTTGTATGTGAATAACCTAGGTATGTTACTACATATATTTGTATTTTCACATATGTTTTTATCTTGATTTGTTTCTTTGCGTCTCTCTCGCTCTTCATTTTTCCTATTTACATATACATGTAAATATGCACATACATGTAATATATATATATAGTATATTTATTTATTTATTTATTTATTTATTTATTTATTTATTTATTTATTTATATTTACATGTCAAAACCAAACATATCATAAACACACGGATGGATAGAACTCCAGGCATGGTTGCAGCCTCGAACAATGCTACAGCTTTGTGTCAATGACAAGAACCGGGGGTTGAAAACGCAACACTGACGACAGACAAACCGATTTTTGTTGTGGGGTCAAGGGCGAATCAACAGTTCGGAGTCCACCGCCTCAATGGCGGCGGTGCAAAGTAAACTCTACAAAGTCCATCAGTTCGGATCTGGAACTGATTTTCGTATGTGATGGCCAAGTGGGGATGATTAAGATAGTATATGATAGTATGTGAGTCATCATACAGAAGATCTTAGGGAATTTACTCATCAACCTGAATTAGAGTTCTACATGTAACCAACAACTGGAAGCCTCTGGCGATAATGTGTGTCATGAGGTTATGAAGACCGCAATCAGATCCACGGCTTTGAGCCATTGGTTAAAAAGATAAGATTTCGGAATAGATGGCATGATGTTACCCTGGTTGCTACATGGGATGCTACCACTTGGCACCACTGCTGGGCTTCCCTGGTACCACTGGGGTGGACCACCGAAAGCTGACGCCAGTCCTCCATCTTCTCCTCGGACGAGGCAGCAGCGGCTGCTCAGGGCTGAAGATTTCCAGATGGTTGGCCATGAAGCCTGGTTCGTGCTTAATGGGGATACCGGTTGTGTGGCTCATAGGGGATAGTGTATGCAAAGTACCACCAATCAAGGTAATTGGGGGTTAATAGTTATCGTACAAAGTTCGGAAGCCACCAATCAGTCTTAAGTGGTCTACGGGATTATATAGTGGTTAACCACCTATGAAACTTTTTGAGTAGGCTATGATATACTGGTTAATAGGGGATTCTAGCTGCAACAATCGTGTTGAAACAAATAGATTCTGGATGGTGGCTTTGAACATTTGGGTTATTTTTCTGATATTTGGAATATTTTGGGATTGTTGGTTGACGAAGCATGATCTTTGCAGAGGTGTTGACACAACCACCATGACCATCGCCATCATGATCATCACAACCTAGTATTTCAAGCCATTATGATTGCCAGCAATGCATCATCATGACAAATTTGTTTGGAGCAACCCAAAGCGGGTTGAAGCATTGCGAAGCGGCTCAACACCGCAGCTGTATTTTAGTCAATGTTGATGGAGGTCAGCAGAGATAGATAGTTAGTACTAAGCAGTTGGATGCGTGTTATGATGTCACAGTGGGTGATGCTTGATTTGGTTGGTCCTCGCAGAGGTCTTTCAGCATTGTGGCCGTCCCTACCTCCGCAGTGGACACCAAAAGAGTCGTGAAAAGAGTCGTGGTTGGTGGTTTCAAACATTTTTATTTTCCCTAGGAGTTATTGTTGGTTGACTAATATTTTTTGTGGGGTTTGAAACCACCAGCCAGTAATGATCTATCATGATCAACCATAGCAGGATCTAGCTCTAAGCGTTGCCAGTCCAATTCAATCTCAGTCGCTCGGACACTGGTGAGCTTGGGAGCACAAGGCAGCATGGTTTTGCAAATCAGAGGGGGGGGTTTCTCAAGTCATAGGGGGTACCCCCAAATCATCCCACGTTGGGTCATTCTTGAGACTAAACAAAGCATTTTGGAGGGTTCCCACTTTTAAGAAACCACCAAATGACCAAGAGGAAAGGACAAGGGTCAAAAGCCGTGCTGATGGGTCATTGCCATACCAGCTTGGGTCTGATAGCGCCAGAAATCTCCTGTGCGCACACGATTGATTTAGTGCATTGATTAATAAATATGGTAGTTTCTCAAGTCATAGAGGTACCCCCAAATTATCCAACATTAATCACTCCTCTTCGCTGTTCCCGGCCACCACCCAGCTGCTATCCAACATTAATTAATCATTTACAGTAATAAACCAACTATTCTGGGGGGTCCTCTATTTTGAGAAACACCCAAATCATTGCTTTCTACACTTGCTGGTGCTGGTTCCATCGCGCCAGGATAGCTCTCCGGCCCGGCCAGTCGTACCACAATCTCGGCAGAAGGATGTGGCTTGGGAGTGGTGATGCTTTGACACCAACTACATTCAACTACTAGTGAATCAATAGGATCAAGCTATCCATTGGATAGCTAGTGGCTTGATCTAAATTGACTAGTTCTGACTCAATCGGATCAACTTACTTACTTGAAGTAGTGATCAAGTACATTCAAGTACTATCCATTCACTACTAGTGAATCTGACTAGAATCACCGACTAGTTTAATCACTAGTCATATCTAGTAAGTTGATGGATAAATCACTCTCAAGTTCGTCAATATAGGATCAACTACTAGGATTGATTCTGAATCAAGAATCACTATCTATAGTCATGAATCAACCCGCGATGACCTCATGACCACATGCGAAGCGTTCGGGAGCCGACCAGGAGCCGCCCAGAGTGCAGCCACAGCTTGCGAAGAGGAGCGAGACAGTGCGACCCTCCACCCTGGTTGCTCGTAGAAATTGATGGGTTGTGACCCTATAGACATGGTGAACCAGTTGCTAAGTGGGGAGTTACTAATTGATGTTCCATCGGAATTTTTGGTTGCTCAGGGTGTGCGCCTAAACAGCAGGGGGTGGTCTGTTGGGATTCCACGGCTTGTGGCTGCGGGTTGTGCCTTTGCTGCGGAACATGAACAGAATGGTCGGCTTGGTGCAAGCTGCTACCAATTTTTGGTCACATTGGTCGCTGTCACGAAGGATCAGCAGTATGTCACAGCGGATTGTAGAAAGTTGTGGGTTCGTTTACAACATATGTTTTTTGGATATACCGTATACCGATAAATGTTAAATTTGAAGTTCATTGTAGAATACGTTAGGGCTATCTCCTATACAGATGTAGGTAGGTACTGTAGGTAGGTAGGTAGGTAGGTAGGTGGGTACTGTAGGTATAGCTAGGTCGGTTGGTAGGTAGGTGGGTAGGTAGGTATGATATTTGTAAAGTCAGCTATATTCTATCACTTTGATCCTCAACCACTCCATCTATCCTGGTTGTGTTTGTTTGACGGTATTTGTTCGCCACGAACATGCAATGTTTTTTGTCATCTATGTTTCAAGATTGACATGTCTATTTCTATCCGGCTTTCGAACACATAATGTCTCTATGTCAATGTGTTGTTTGTTTGTATGCGTCCATCTGTAGATCCAGCTATGTTCTGTGTTATCCCATCTTTTTCTGGGATGGTTGATTCAACGTGGTCCACCTCTCCACAGGTAATTATACTTAATTACATTTTAAAACGATGTCTACACATACACATCTAATATCGAATATATGTTCAAGATTCAGACAGACATGTTTTGTTAATGGGTGTATATTCAAGGTATACATACATCGTACTGGCATTGTACGTGGATATCATTCCCGCTTATTCTGTCTATTGACCCCATCTAGTCTATGCAAGCCGTCCTTCCATCCCTGATCCTTCTTATCTCACACCGTATCGTTTCCACTTGTCTCTATTATTTCCGCTTTGTCTCTATTCTTTCCACGTGTCTATGAACATACATATTTGTATATATATATATATATATCGCCTATAGCTATATATACATGCACATTTCTATATCTACACATACTTGTATATATATATATATATAAATATGTGTGTGTACATACTGGAGGCTGTACCTATTGTTTAGCAGTCTTGTCGTTTTTAGCAGTCTTGTTCTTTGTTTACCAAACATGTTGTCTTCAAATACACAATTAGCTTACTGAAAGACACAATTAGTGCAACAGTCCAAGTCTTTGCTGGCACATAGCAAGTCCACTTCCACTAGCTTTTTCAGCAAGAAGATCTTTCGACCGGGGATTCTTAACCTCAATGGGATGTCAACCACTCAGCCACCATTGCCTAGGCCCTATGATGAACAATGACTAGCCACTATACCAATCATTGACCATCAATCATCGCTATACCAATCAATGACTAGCCATCTACCAATCATCGTTTCTTCTCCATGGATTCCCAATGGAACGCCATCACCAGGACCTCTGCGAGTTCTGAGCTTAGTACCTCAGTGGCCCTGTGGAAAACCCAATCTGGTGGCGTGGAAAATCCACCATGGGTGCCGTGAGTTACCTCGCAAACAACTGTGGGACTTGCTTAGCTTCCAGGGTAGCTTCAGATGCTTAAGCTAGTCAGATGGTTTAGCTTCCAGGTTTCCAGCTTTGCTTAGCTTCCTACAACCAGGTTGGGTAACCCCCGCAGCTTCCCATGGAACATCCAGCAGGGTGCTGGATCTCACGCAGCGTTTCCGCGAGCCGGATGTTCCAGCAAAATCCTGGAGTTGAACGAGGTAACTACGTAACCAACTTGGTAGTTCCTTGAGTCTTTGGTGGTTGTAAACCCTATGATATTGGTCAACCAAGCATTTGTTAATGATTAGGAAAAATAAAAAATGATAGTTACCTTGGATGAAGAAACTGTACTCAAATCCTTGGATAGTAACAGTTAACCAACTGTAGTCAAATTTTGAGGTAACCAGTTAGCTACGTAGCGTTCTTTGAGTACTTGGATGATCATCCCACTTAGTAGCCTTGGTTAGGAACTACCCTTTCTGTGGGTTAAACCCTTGATAAATAGGATGCAACCATGGTTACTAACCAGTTACTAAATGGGATGATCATCCAAGTATCCGTATATACACTGGTTGGTGGTTTCGATCATTTTTTGTTTTTCCTAGTGATCATTAACAAATGCTTGGTTGACCAATATCACAGGGTTTATAACCACTTTCATGGGGGTCTGGCAGTCCCTAACAAGGTTGCGCTGAAAACACCTGTCTAAAAAAGGTAGAGCCATTGTAGATAGTGGATGTTCTACTTCCAGGTTAGTTTTGCCGAGGTGTAATTCACCCCCGGTAAACGAACTTGGTTGGCATGCAACACCGTCAAATGTTAATTAGACGTAATTACTGGTCGGTGGTTTGAAAGACCATACCAACTGGGATGATGGCTCCTATTGACAAGCAGATTTGTGGCATGGAATAAGCGCCAATCGGTCAATGATCATTACTACCCATCGGTTCACCACTAATTACCCAGTAATTATGCATCTTATAACCACCAACCAATGAATTTGTTGGAGGCAATGGAAGTAAGTAAATGATCATTATGAAGCACTTTATATAAACATTATCCACTAGTTAACCACTAACGAACCATGGTTGCAACAACCAACCAGCTTACATCCTCATTTTCATTTGTTTCCAGGAAGAGCCGACTGTAAGTTTTGCCGTCGTACGGCCGATGGCCGGTTGTTTCCATGCAGCCACTGCGCTCAAAGTGCGGGTAATCCATCCGTATGGCGTCCGGCAGCTCTGATGGCTATGTGCAGCCACCACCAGAGGACAGCACCCAGCTGATTGAACTTCGTGTGTTGTGCTTGAACGGTGAAGGATGCACCATGAGCCTTTGCCCTTCCATGCTGGGAAGAGAAGTGGCTCGCATGGTTTCCACGCAGCTGCCAAAGAGAGGTGGAAAAGCCACCTTGCACCATGGTAATTCACCCCTGATTCTGCATCAAACTTTGCAAGAGCAAGGCATCACTGGTAAAACGGAAACATTATCCTGCACCTTTGTTCCCACTGATTTGCTTGCTGCATGGAGATTTGACACTGAAGGATTTGAGGAAGAGACCACATTGGAAGGGGTGACGCAGATAGCAGGGGTATCATCCATTACTTGTTTGCGCCACCTTCTGCAAAGCCTCAAGACCTTGATTCTTGGCAATGATTTTAACGAGAGCCTGAATGGGATCAACTTTCCGACCAACCTGCAAATCTTGACTTTCGGCCAGCGCTTTGATCAGAGCCTGGATCAAGCGACCTTGCCGAGCAGCCTGCAAACCTTGACATTCGGCACTTGTTTTGATCAGAGCCTGGATCAAGTGACCTTGCCGAGCAACCTGCAAAACTTAACTTTCGGCCATAGTTTTGACCAGAGCCTGGATCAAGTGACCTTGCCGAGCAGCCTGGAAAACTTGACTTTTGGCGCTTGTTTTGATCAGAGCCTGGATCAAGTGACCTTGCCAAGCAACCTGCAAACCTTGTTTTTTGGCCAAAATTTCGACCAAAGCCTGGATCAAGTGACCTTGCCAAGCAACCTGCAAAACTTAACTTTCGGCCATAGTTTTGACCACAACCTGGATCAAGTGACCTTGCCGAGCAGCCTGGAAAACTTGACTTTAGGCGCTTGTTTTGACCAGAGCCTGGATCAAGTGACCTTGCCCAGCAACCTGCAAACCTTGTCTTTTGGCCAAAATTTCGACCAGAGCCTAGATCAAGTGACCTTGCCGAGCAGCCTGCAAACCTTGACTTTCGGCGATTGTTTTGAGCAGAGCCTGCATCAAGTGACCTTGCCAAGCAACCTGCAAACCTTGTCTTTTGGCCAAAATTTCGACCAAAGCCTGGATCAAGTGACCTTGCCAAGCAACCTGCAAACTTTGACTTTTGGCCATTGTTTCAAACAGAACCTGGATCAAGTGACCTTGCCGAGCAGCCTGCAAACCTTGACTTTCGGCGATGGTTTTGACCAGAGCCTGGATCAAGTGACCTTGCCGAGCAACCTGCAAAACTTAACTTTCGGCCATAGTTTTGACCAGAGTCTGGATCAAGTGACCTTGCCGAGCAGCCTGGAAAACTTGACTTTAGGCGCTTGTTTTGACCAGAGCCTGGATCAAGTGACCTTGCCAAGCAATCTGCAAACCCTGACTTTCGGCAGTTGTTTCAACCAAAGCCTGGATGAAGTGACCTTGCCGAGCAACCTACAAAACTTGACTTTCGGCGATTGTTTTGACCAGAGCCTGGATCAAGTGACCTTGCCGAGCAGCCTGCAAACCTTGACTTTCGGCGCTTGTTTTAATCAGAGCTTGGACCATGTGACCTTACCAAGCAACTTGCAAACCTTGACTTTTGGCCAGAATTTCGACCAAAGCCTGGATCAAGTGACTTGGCCCAGCAACCTGCAAACGTTGACTTTCGGCAGTTGTTTCAACCAAAGCCTAGATCAAGTGACCTTGCCGAGCAACCTACAAAACTTGACTTTCGGCGATTGTTTTGACCAGAGCCTGGATCAAGTGACCTTGCCGAGCAACCTGCAAACCTTGATTTTCGGCGATAATTTTGACCAGAACCTGGATCAAGTGACCTTGCCGAGCAACCTGCAAACCTTGATTTTCGGCGATAATTTTGACCAGAACCTGGATCAAGTGACCTTGCCGAGCAACCTGCAAACCTTGATTTTCGGCGATAATTTTGACCAGAACCTGGATCAAGTGACCTTGCCGAGCAACCTGCAAACCTTGATTTTCGGCGATAATTTTGACCAGAACCTGGATCAAGTGACCTTGCCGAGCAACCTGCAAACCTTGATTTTCGGCGATAATTTTGACCAGAACCTGGATCAAGTGACCTTGCCGAGCAACCTGCAAACCTTGACTTTCGGCGATGGTTTTGACCAGAGCCTGGATCAAGTGACGTTGCCCAGCAACCTGCAAACCTTGACTTTTGGCAAATATTTCGACCAAAGCCTGGATTGTGTCGTTTTGCCGAGCACTGTTTGCGTTTTGCATTGGTTACGCACCTTTAATGTCCAGCCTGATGAGGAAGAGGTTCAACAAGTGATGATAAGTACCTTGTGAATCAGCCCTGCAGGGATCAGGGGAATGCCTTGCGCTGGGGGTGGTTCTGCATTTGGTCGATTGCAAAAGTGCTCGCCAAAAAGCGTTTGGCTCATGACTCCGCTGAGGATGGAATAGCATCGCATGTAGCTCATAATCAAATACCTTGTGGTTAACCTGGCCAAAGAAAAATTACAATTTGTGTAGCTCATTATATAATATATATAGATATATATTTTTTTTATTTGTTCATATTTACATATCAGTCATAGAGACAGAGACCTTTGTATACATTCTCAACTCCAGCTCCTCGAGCCCCGCCACTCAGGTTTTCTCTCTGAGAGCGAGGACAGATTCGAAGGGCATCACACGCCTAGAAGCCGCTACTGCTGTTGTTGTGAAGTCGATCAATGCTTAAACTACCAACTAACAGAATTTGGTTATGGCGACCCAACTAACAGAATATGCTGTTATATAGTTCTTATGTCGACCCAACTGGAACATGAAACAACTGTGGTAAACTGTAGGTATATGGTGATCTATCGCTGATGAAGCCTATTTGGAAGGGTTGCTCAAAGTTGTGAAGAGCCTGTGGGTGAATACCCCGTACCCATGGTGAACATCCCCGAAATGAACCGATTAGTGCTTGCAGGTTGACCTACTGGTTGGATTGATTGGATTGATCACCATCTTTCTTGCCAGATGGTCAATCCTGCAAGGTGGGCCCCCTAGTTATAACTTAGTTTTTAAGGCCATTTAATTATAGTGATATCTACCGTATCTGGTAGTTACCCTAGTTATGAACCAACTGACAGCTGCTCGGGGGCCCACCTTGTAGTAGGTTGAACAAGATGGTCAATCCAGTAGGTCAACCAGTTCATCAACCAGTAGGTCAAACCTACTTGCTACCCTCCGGTAAACCAACCTGACAATGGATATTTTGACCATGTTTTATAGTGAAACCGTGGAAGAAACACCAAAAGTTGGTAGATTTTCCATTGCCAGGTTAGTTGAGGGTAGTTCTACCATGATTCAACTCACCAGGTTTTCCAGGGGTTTCACCAGGGTTTTCCATTGCCAGGTTAGTTTAACAGAGGGTATTGCCCCGCCAGTCCATCCAGATGCGAACCTTGGCCGGCCCTGCTCTGCGCTCCACAGGCTGCAGATGGATCTGCTATGATGGGTGATCCTTCAAAGTGCAAGGTGGGCCCCTCTAGTACTAGGGTCAGCTAAGTTGGTGATATAACTATACTAAGGGCCCTACCTACATGACTAAGTCAGCTAAGTTGGTCAATAAGCCATTTATTTAATTATGGCTATATCTACCATAACTACTAGTTACCCTAGTTTTGAACCAACTTAGCTGACTAAGGCGGCCCACCTTGTAGGTACGGCAAGCTATCCCTGAAACGACAAAGCACTATCAAAACTTGTTGTTGGTGAATCCCTATCATTTGTGGTGATGGTTTTAGTTTAATTGTTGGTGGTCCATTCACTGACAATCACCGATAGTACAAAAGTTAATGGCAATTATTATTGACGATAGTTAATCGTTGAATCACCTTCATTAATGAACTGCGGGGCATAACTGTCACTGGCTCACAATAGTCGTCACTACAGTTGACTTGTTGACCAATGATTCTCGGTCGGTTCCCAGTATTCTGGTTGGTGGTTTCTCATATTTTTTATTTTCCATAGTATTCATTGACGATTGGTTGGTTGACTGATATTTTTCATAGGGGTTCAAACCACCAACCAGATTTATCATTCACAAATTTCACTTGCTGCGCCCCAGCAGGACTCCCCGGTGGCGGATTCTCGACGGAGGTTTCCTGCAAAGTTTCAGGACCGCCAGCGCCATTGCAGGTTGTTGTTGCTGACATATCAACCATGAAGCATGGGTGAACCAGGTATCATCAATCATAAGCCGGTATCAACCATAACTAGTAACTAGGGAGTATCATTCACGGGTCTTGACCATAGTATCAACAGGATTGCCCATTAAACATTTGGAGACTAGCAAATGAAACATCAAGATACTATCCGAATAAAATGCAGCACTCGGCTGTTGGTGGCTTGTCCTATTGGCTTCTTCATCGCCAGCATAATCAATACTTTTCACTGATACCATCAATGGATTGTGAACCATCTGGGCCTTTCTCAAGATGCAGGACACCCACATCATCCAGTTTATTAATCATTTATAGTAATGAACCATTTATGAACCATAGTTGAGGGACTCCAGTAATGAACTATCCATTCTTGGAGTTCCCGCCTTGGAGACCCCCCCCATAGAGTCAGAAACAACCACAAACCTCACAGTCCACATCCAGGTTTGGAGCCCCCTTTATGCGTCCCCATGTTGTGATGAAGGAAAACAACACCATCCGAACCAGTCATGGTTGGAGGCATATGGCTATGGGTCAATATTAACCAGCAACAATAGGGGATAAGTTCACCAACCATTTTATAGGGAAAACAGTGGTTAATGATAGGGGAACCAGGGGGACTAAGGGTTTTGACCCACTGCCATATCATGTTGAATCACGGAAGCTCCAACCATCCTTGGCACAGGGTACTGCAGGTTGCCCACCGGGGTAGCATACCATCATCATTGTTGGTAGCCTTGGTAGCCATTGCTGGTCGCCATCATGCCAAGATCATCGTTGGCTCACGTGTTGGTTTCCCATGGCCCTATGGTTGCGAGCCGGTACTGCTGGTGACTCAGTAGGTCAGCTGGTAGCATCCAAGCACCATCAATCCTTGGGAGCAGCTGTTTCACTTAGCATAGATGGCATAAGCACTAGCAACCAACAGCAACCAACAAGCACCAGTAACCACTTGGATAACCAAATTACTAGTGGTTACTGGTGGTTGTTGGTGGTAACTGGTGGCAACTGCTAGTGGCCAAGTTGATGAGGAACCAAGTTACCATTGGTTACTGGTATGGCAGTGGGTCAACCATTGTTCATCATTGTTTTCCCTATGATTTTTTTGGTGGAAATCCCCATGAAAGTTGGTTGGTTAACTGCATGACCCATAGCCGTATATAGCTGGATATAGCTGGTACATCCCCTCATATTGTTGGTTGTTATCTCCTATTAATCATCATTAACCGCTGGTATACCAATGATGAGTTACCAGTGGTTACTGGTATACCACTTGGCATCACTGGTGCTATGCCTGGCGTGATTTTCGCTGCCGGTTCACCAGGAGCTTCCTGGGCAACGATCGGAGCCGGCAAAGCGAAGTTCGCCGGTCTTCCAGGTGGCGGCTTTCGGTGGATTCGGATGGGGTGCAGGTGCCCATGAACAGAGAGCTGATCTGTATTGAGGTCAAGTTTTGAGATACTTTTTGGATTGTGTTTTATTTGTTTACATTTTATTAGTGTTTGTGTATTGAGTTTGTTTATAACTCCTTGTTTGTTTATTTGTTTGTTTGTTTGGTTGTTAATTAGTTTGTTTGTTTGGTTGGTTTATTTATTCATAGTTCGAAAGATGGTATCTACACTCTACCCTAGTGATCAATGATCATGATGCATTCCAAAGAAGGCACCTGGCTGGCGCAGTGCCTCCGTTTAACCATGAATTTCGAACCATTAATCATCAGCCGTTAACCATCATGGCCATTCTTCAACAGCAATCAATTCACCAATAAGGCCTTCATTAATCACCTACAAATCAACCCATCAATCACCCATCAATAACCCATCAATTAACCATTAATCAACCCTTAATCATCTTTTGAAATATGCGAATTAGGAACCATCCATCAGCCATCCGCGTACCATCAACTTGCCGACCGTTCCTGGAGACCACATGGGGGCACCGCTTCATGGCTGCCTTGCCAGGACACCCGTGCCACTCAATCGGAATCCGTGAAGTTCCCGCCCGAGGCGATCGTGGTTACTGAATGGGGGTGCACATCCAAGTAAGGAACCAGATGGATTTATTCTAGATCAACATAGTTCATGATGGTAAATGAGTTGATTGGCGATGACTGATCCACCAAAGCGAAGATACGTCGGACACCTATCCAGGAGTACGCAGCAACCATTCAAGCAGTGCCCGTGGTGGTACTGAGCTGTACTCAGAATGACTCCCTCAAGAGTTCATTCTGCCCATCTCCAGGTCATCTCCATCAAAATATTGTTTGATATTGTGATCATATTATTGTTATACAAAGCTATATGTTCAAATTATATGTTACCATAGCTTATAAAACAATCTTTCCCAGTGACAGAATTTATGAACCATCTATACTACCAGAGTGATACCCATACAAACTTTTCAATTTCTATAAGAGCCATCCATTCCGGTTGCATAGAATATTGTTCGATCATGTGATCAGATTATTGTCATACAAAGCTCCATATGACTATATAGTAAGCATCACAAAACCATCTGTTGTGGTTGCATAGAATTTGTGAACCATCTATATTACCATGGCAAATATTGAAAAACTATCTATTCCAGTGATACTCATTGACTACCAGAATTATTAATAATATCATGAAGCAAAATACAACATAGCAAAAACACCTAAAAACAAACAACAAAACCCAAAAAAAACTGGTTGGTGGTTTCAAACATGTTTAATTTGTATTAATGATCATTCGCAACTGGTTGGTTAACTAATATGTTTGTGTATAAGCAAGGTACTACCTAAACCAACAACCAGATAAAACCATCATGTTAATGGTAAACACTTCGTTAACAAGGGCTTGAAACCACCATATTTTTCATAGGGGTGGTTCAACCACCAACCAAATAAAACCATCTATTCCAGTTCCATGGGACGATCATATCATAGCCAGGATGTGACCTTGACCTTTGAACCCATGGTCACTGAAGAGGAGTGGGTCCCAACCACCAGCCGGGCGGCAGCCCCATGGATCCAGCCCTGGTAGTTTCTCAAGGCATAGGGAACCCCAAAAATGACTGCTTTGATATTGATTATATGGATTATATTGATTGTATTGATTATAGTTTGATTGTATTGGTTATATGGATTATATTGATTGATGTAATGGATTACAAACCAATGCAAGCACAGGATGTTTACTACTATCAATGATTGACATTGATTAATATTGGATGATTTGTCTGATTTGGGAGTACCCCATTTTCAGAAACAGCCATATGGGCAGGTGAGTATGAAACAACCAGCAGTCGTGGGTGCAGCTGGACCTGCAGTTGGGCTTGCCAACTCGCTATTCCCACGGTAAATGGCCTTGTAAGCTGGGTCAAAACCCCCCAAAGCCATGTGCAGTTTCCAGTTACTAAGTGGTGGTTTCTTCAAATGGGGATACCCCAAAAATTGTTGGTTTGTTACAATAAATGACTATTGATGGATGATTTAGGGGTACCTGCATTTTGAGAAACCACCAAGTGAGGATGCGACCCCAAGTAGTAGTTCACATCCAAACAAATTGACTAGTTTGGTCTTTTCGAAGGATGCTCAGTGGTACGGAGTGCCACATCAACGTGTGAACCCCAGCTTAGTCAAGCTGGCCTACTGGGGGTCATTTGGATACAGAGCACGCTGAGTCAGTTGATTTGAAACAGCTCATGTTTCGAACAAAAATGAAAATGAACGCGTTCTCAAAGGAGCGAAGCATAGCGGATCATACTGTAGCGGAGCCCTAAAACTTAAGTGCCAATGAGATGGATCATGTAAGCTTTAATGGGGCCGGGGCCATCTACAGTGATGTAAGCACGCCAAGGCTTAGAGGTGAATAACTCGCAAGGGCCTCCCCCCGTGAGGATCTTGTGAAGGTCAAATTATGGGTTTATAGACCATACGGTACATGGACATGGAGCAGTGGATGAGTTTCAAGGGTCTTGTGGGTTTAGGGGTTTTGGCCCCAGATGCTCCATGTATGGTATATTTTGCCTAACTGGTTCTTTTTTTATGTAAGTGTAGGTAAATATACCATTATACATGGAGCATTTGGGTATGTATGTGTATGTATGTTTTTTTTGTTTCAAAGGTTTCAAAACAACAGGGCTGCATCGGATTTTGAGCATCCAAAAGTAATCACAAACTTTTTGGAAAATCTGAAACTCGAGCAAGCGGCAGACATAGGTAAGCATACATGATCATACATAGTCATATAACGATCAAATGTAACAGGCATACATGCCAGGAGCTTCATTTGATACCTAAATTTTGGGTACGATATATTTAAGATACGAGTCAGCCATTTCAGTGCAAATTTCCCAAAAACGCTCGAATGGTTTTTGGGGTTGGTCATGAGCTGCCACCCTGCCTTTCCCCACGCACCTGGCACACAGCACCAGCACACCGAACGCGCGCCGGAGTTCCAGCTGGTCATTGTGCCGGAGAGCCAAGCGAGATTCAGCCAGGGTGATTGGGCTAACAATATGGGTTCTTAGTGAAAGCCAAATCCCAACAAATATGATATCAGAATGGGTTTAAGCACAGATCCCTATTGGCGAGGAATCTCTTTGGCCAAAAGCCTCTTGTATTTAAGAAGGGCTCTAAAGATTGTTCTGGCACCAGAAGTGAATGGGTGAGTTTTCCGGCTTATGCGGCAAACCCGCCCAATAAAATCTTCATCACTCCAACATGCCCAACACAAATGGTTGACGACGTAGGTGGCTCCAGAATCGATTCGTAGCTGCCATTCTTTCCTCGGGAAAGTGATTCAACAAACAGAGAGATGCCACGAGAAACCTATGCATGGGAGTACTTCCAATGTCTATAGCATATCCTAACAATCAGAATGGTCAAAGCAATCTCCGCAATACGACTCCCACATTCACAAATCACAGAAAGACCGAGCAATCCTCAAATGATTACTATTTTTTTCAGGGTACGGAAAATGATCTTGAAGATGAAGTTTTGGCTTAATGCGAAAGAGACAAAGGCCCAGGTTCGTCGTCGATGTGGCAAGTAGGCCATAGCCCTCCTAAACACTGGTGGCTAGGATGTGCAAAATTGTAGAGACGCAAAAAGGGCATCAACCGAACCATGAATGGCTAACCTATCCAGTGTCTAAACTTTAAACTTTTTTGGGGTTAGGTTCGCGCGCCGGAGGGGGTTCTATTTTATACCCCCAGGGGTCGCGCGAACCCAAGTAAGAAAAAAGGTTTAATCTTTTTTCCGAAAGGACATCCATTGAGAAAGATGGTTTTAATGCAGAAATCCCTGGATATACCCAATCATCACCCCCCTTGCCCTAAAAAGCAAAAACATATGGAAGACTCGTTTGCAACATTTTTCCTGGCAAGAAACCGGAATTGCAAAGCCAAACGGAATGAGATGCACAGCTTCGCTCGCTGGAACGAAGAGCCCATGCTTCCACAATCCACGAAACCATGTGTTGCAAGCATCAGTAGTATACTTCATAAGCGACCAAAGAGTATCATGAGCTGGGTCCTTACTACAAAGCTCACTGTCCCCACAACACTAGTAACAAACAATCCTGCCCCAAAAAATATAAACGCTTGCAAGCCACGGCAAAAGCAGGTTTCATGCCATCATTTGCCAGAAGGCTTCCCAGCCACTTGCAAATCACGATGCAATCGCTGCCAGATCCCTTCAAAACTGGATATTCTTTCAACCTAGGAGAGCAAGTTAGGAAAACCATTTGGGTGAAATGGTAAAAAGTTCAAAAAACATGATGCACAATCAGCCACCAGGATTGGTTTGCACTAGATTGGTGAGTGGAGTGGCCACAAGGAACAGGCAAACAAAAGACAAAGGTTTCAAACAGTGAATTGCCACCAGTGCACGAGTTGATCTTGAATGTCTTGAGACTGAACTCATGCAGCTTGCAAGTCTCTTTGTTCAAGTATCTCCAGGATTGAAAATGATCGAACGCAGCAGCTAGTTTGCTAGCCAAATTGTGTCGAGGCCAAACATTCAAATGGCATAAAAGCAAAATGCAGGATGCTGCAAACTCTTTGCCCACTCCTATGGCCCAGCAATGCGCTGGATCATTGCGCACTCGGATAGCGCAATCAGCGCCAGGAATCATTCGGAGCGGTGCTGGGTGCATGTCGGTTCGCCATGGAGGAATCGTCCGTCCATCCCAAGAGAAAAGGTTCGATGATGGTCCAAACTTCCACCATGCCTCGATATGCCCACAGCTTTTCCCCTTGAGGAAAACCATAAATGCTATTTGCAACATGTTATGACAATTGTTTGATTTATAAAAGCTTCTCAGCGCAAGCAAAACATAGTTGCTAAGTTCATTGATTAGATCAAGGTACTTCGGACAAGCAATGATGACACACCCGTCGAGACCGAAAGCCTGTCACCAATCGGAAAGCTTTTCGGAGATAAACCCAATCTCCTTTCACTCCAGTCAAAGCGAAATGAAATTGCTTTTGTCCCACCTTAGGCGGATGGCCACCCGACAGGAATATTGGATAGTGCCCCCACTCCACTAACACAAAAGCCATTCCCCAATCATTGAATAATCTAATATAAAACAAGCTACCTTAATGCCATCAAAGTAGAGGGTGTAGCAATCTTCCGCTATGGCAGCGTGGATTTCCTGCCAAGTCTTTGCAACCATCACCTTCTGACTGATGACGGTAGCCAGAAATCTTGTAGCAAAGCTGTGCCTGGGTGGAATGGCAGATTTTTTTCTGCAGGTAAAAACAAAAACAACAATTCTAAAGTGAAGGTGGTGAGGTGTAATTAATTGGGATAGTGGTGAAAAGTTGTCAGGTTGGGGCTGGTTTAGGAGAAAAAAAAAGTGCTTTGCTTCAGCTTGGAAACCCTGCAGTATTGGTATAATCCATGCCACGTGGAGTAATGATCATCTGGTAGGCAACCACGAGAGTTGGAATGAAGTTGCTTCCTCTCCCTTCATCTCCATGAATAGCATATGGTATTACGAAAGCACGCTCATCCGGAGTGAAATCCCAGTAAACGGGATGCCCTGGGTCTGAGTCCCGGTAGCGTTGCCAAAACGTTGAGAAGTCTTGGCAATAGGCAGCAGTGTTCGACAAGTCATCACATCCACCCAGAAAATATCTAGGTTCGTTTCCAAGAATAAAGGATGCCCACGACGAGAGGGAAACAAACGGGTATGGAGTCTGTTCTGGTTTGACTTTTGGCCACCTAGCTTTCAGAGTCAAAGTGATCATTGATACTTCGACACAAATAGCTTTCTTCCACTTTTTCAGGAGAGCATGTAAGTTGCGAGACACATTCCTCGATCTTGACTTTTTGGATGTGGAACCACAAGCTGCAATCTCTTCTAGTTCAAGATCTCGTGTTCCTCGGAACGGCTGTGCAGGTATATGGTATGATTTCTCATTGTAACGGTAACGGTTGATATCCATTCACCACCCTAGGGTTTAATGGCTTAGCCAAGGAACCGCCTCTCCTCATACGACGGGTGGCCACTCGAGCTAATCGAACAACTCGTTTGGCACTTTCTGCCTTGAGGGTCCACGCTCAATGAATGATATGATATATGCACGCTGCATGCTGATGGTTGTTGTGACACAATCATAATGCAAGCTCAGGTACCCCATCTTCAAATCCAATTAACAACTCGTCCGCCAAGTCGGAGCCAGAATCATCTGCATCTCAGTCGTGATTTGGAGCCCTACAGTTTTACTTGTTCATGGTCAAATCCCTTCTAATGCAATGGGAAAATTCAATGGATCGGCAAGTCCGACCATTGAATTTTTCCTGGGTAGCAACTATGTGTTAATTGGTTTAGCAGGATCTTGGTGGCTGGGGTTGCAGGGGTTGGTAATTTGCCATATGAACAATCTTGATCTTGGTTTTGAACGTTTAAGGCTCAACCATATTCGTTAAATGATGCGCATATCAGGCTATTTGAATCTTAAAGGTGTGTATCCTTTCAGGCTTTGCCCTTTCTTAATTTAAGGTATCCCCCAGAAAGCAATGATGCAATGATCAAAACCCGAGCCCTTGAAAACCCGAGCCCTTGGTTCAACCAAGTGCTGTGTTCCGCCATTCAGCGCCGGTGTGTTGAGGCACGAACCTCGATTGGGCTTTTCCACTGGCTCCGTTGCACGGCGTGAAGGCCAAACACCTGCGAGGGCGCAAAGGGCTGGTAGCAAATCCTTGTTCACTTGTTGCGAAAACCTGAATTCAACTACTACGAAGCAGAGAACCCCCCAAAAAATCCAGAGCATCTTTTCAAGAGCAATAGCACCGAAGCGATCCCCCTCGCTATTCGGCTTTGGGTAAACACATGTTCAAGATTTGTCATGGCTTTGAGGTGGCCAAATGGTCCACACAAAAGCCCCTCTAGGACACACTTGGCTTTTGGGTCTCGGCTGCCATGTTCTGTCACGGCAACACTGCCAATGCTATATGTTTGGCTCATCGAACCTTATGAATTTACATGAATTTACATGGGGACATGATGGACTAAGTTGATAATAATAATTGCAAATGGCAGACCCAAATAAGAAAACAAAGCTATTGATCAGGCACGGGCTTTCTTGGCCCTTGCCTTTCCCTTAGCTTTTGCCTTAGCCTTGGCTTTGGGCTCGGCTTCAGAAGGTTGTTTCGGAGCTGCCGGCAATGTACGAGGCGGTTTTGAAGGTGGCTTTAGATTCCTGGCACTAGAAACCCATTGGTGTGGAAACACATCGGATTATTACACCCTTTTACAACTTCCATGGTCACACTTCGGCATCCATAAAACCTTACCAGGGAGATCTGATGATACTTATACCTTGGGGGCAGCAAGTTGAATGACTTTGATCGGTTAGAGTCCTGGCACGCACAAGCATGTTGTTAAGTCCAACATCCAAACGGGTGATCTCTGCAAAGAGCTGCTTGAGTTTATCATGCTGATCAGCCAATGGCTGAGATAGAGCTTCTCCCTGAAGTTTAGATAGCTCGTCAAACTTGTTGCTCAAGTCTTGTACGCCGGCCGAGACCTGTGTAGCCATCCTCAGCGGCAATGAATTCTTGGGGCCATCATGGAATGATTTCAGAGTATACCCTGGATTAGAGTCACAACCAAACGCATATGACATGTCTAACTTGGACAAGACTTGAGTGGGTTGTAGTATGTATGACATCTTCAATTCAAGTAGTGAAGTTTCCTGGCTATACCAGTGTTAATCAGATTTGCTAGCATCATGTGAAACATGAAATGCATCGAAGTTCAACAACCTTCCACGCAATCCACACTACACATCTCCGAGATTCTCATTCGCTTTCTGGAACTTCTTGGCAGTCAGCTTCTCCTATACAAGGAAAACTAATGGCATTTGAGCACTATTCGTGACGGAGAATCTACTGTACCTCATTGGGACATGAATGTTATATAAGTAACTGTCCTGCTCTTTTGTTGCATGCTCCATCTTCTTTGCCAAGCAGTCCAAGAATGCTGGAACGACAGATAGGGGAGACTGGTTCTGCTGAACTGTTGGGAACACCATCCTCAGCAAGGGTTGAAAGCACAATTTGATTATTGATTCCAACTAACCAAGAACACAGCACTAAATGAACCAATCTAATGTATGGTCTAGATTCCGAAAAGATGAGCCTGATCCCTCAGTACCTTCACCACCTTCACCTACCGTTTGCTTCTCCAAGTGCTGCTGATCATGGCCAGGAGCTTCGTGAGTGAAGAAAGCACCGTGTGGATCCTGGAAGGCTACGCTGTCAGACATAATTTCTTAAGTGTTGGAAAACCGACAATCTAAAGATGACATTTCTCAAATTGATCATGTTGAATTCACATCGTTAGAGATAGAAATGGAATTGTTTTTGGCGTTCGAATCCTTTGTCTTGAAACCAGCGCTCTGATCCATGCGTTCACCTTCTTCTTCTGTGATTTCAAAGAGACGCTCAATCACTAGGGATGCTTCTTCTTCTTTGTGAACCGGGTTGACTTGCCAAAGACCATTCGCTTTGGCCCATGTAAAAGCATGGTCGCACATCTGCCTAGGAAGTCAATGGGGGACTGGTAAACACCAGCTTTGTCACATGATGAAATTGAAATCTTGATTTCAAATTAAGAACCGTACTTTGTCCAATGCTTCTTCGCCATGAGATAGTGTTTGGTGACCCAAGCAGAATTTGTCTTTTTAGCGCTTTGCTTTGCCTGCCACTTGCTCACTTCGGTTTCCATGCCTTCGAAAGTCCCCTTTTCCACCAAAGCCTGGCGAAGTTTTTCGCCTGAGCAATGCAGACCCGAACACCATGGAACCGATATAAAGAATTGTATGGGTAACTAAAGTCGAAATTATCATCCTTAAGGAATCAGGTTATGAAAATTCCCAAAATGTTTACGGTACAATAAGTCCGGTCACGACCTTCAGGTGTTTTCCACATCTTGTAGGAATCTTCAGAGCATATGCGCGTTCCATCATGACGTGGCTTGAAGTAGCGATTCAGCCTGAAGAGGGGAAACCCATCAGCACAAGGAAACCACACAATGTTATTATTACATGGTTTTAATTTATAAACACGATCATTGTAATGTTTGGATCCCATATTTGATAACAACAATCTTTAAACCCTTGCCTATGGTAGAATTTGTCATACTTCTCTGACGATTGCGGTGCGTTGGGTTTGGATGGTTTTGGCTCGGTCTTTACTGGAGCAGATGGCTTGTCCCTGGAATAATCCAAAGTCCCTGGAGTGACACCCGCTTCAGCACTAGCTTGGTTCGGTTGCAGCGCTTCACCATTGCCACCATCAACTCCTCGAGGAACTGCAGACCCTGGGAATGTAGCTTGAGAAGTCATTCTAGCAAACTTGGCTGGGGGGGTCTGGATAGCTTCATCTTGAAGATGATGAACAGGAGGAACCGATGCGATACGCCCATCAGACTCAGCGAAGTGCATCGAAGAATCTGGACCAGGGGAACATGTGATATGACAGAAAACCAATTTGATATTAGATGGCGTACTGTTTTAATTCAGTTGCGACATAAGATCGAATTGGGTTTATATAAATGGTTCGGTAACAGCATTTGCTTTTGTAAATCAGGACCCCTGCGGTTGCTTATCAAAATCGTTTCGACATGTACAGGGAAAGTGTTCATGGAGGATCGATGTCCTTCAGTAGTACATACTGACTTGACACATCTTAATTATAACATACAACCTTAGTTACAGGAATTTCTAACCCAACCCAAAGCCTGGCTTCGTGGTTGGAACCTCGCTCAATGGCCTAGGTGGAACCTGCGCCGCCGACTGTTGTTTCTCAAGGACTGCAATCCGCTCTTCAGTGGCCTGGGCGATGGGACACTGAGCTGGGGTACCATGGAGGATGTACCATGGAGGTCATCTAATGAAATCAACCATAACATATAGCTAAGTCACCTTTATCAAGGCATCGATATCCACTTGCCCGTCTTGTGGACTGTTGCAATTCGTCATCAAAGCCTTGGCACCTTCTCGAAGGCTAGAACAACTACCTAGCTTATCAAGCATAGCCTCAACGAAATTTTGAGCCAGAACCTGGATAAAACAACCTGCTGAGTCACAACTGGAAAATTTGCAGAGTGGACGGATTTTGAAATTTGCGCTCGTTTGCGGAAATTTGCGCTCGTTTTGCGGATATTTGCGCTCGAATTTGCACTCAATTTATGTACGTTTTTTTTTCCTCCTGAATAGGGTTTCTTCAAAACACATATCCGCAAAACGAGTTACACCAAAAGCGCATCCACTGCATGCCCCCCTTCCCTTTTCCACATGTGAGGCAGCAGCTGCTCCCCAAATGAGGTGTCTGGTTCGTTGAGAAAGCTCCCCCAATCTCACGACCATCTCGAACATGCTTCGCCTCAGTTCGTTTTTCTAGGATGTTCTAGGTCACACATACCGAGCAATTAACTTATTAGGAAGAAACCCAGAATACTTGATATGATTTAGAAGCAACTGTGTTAATCAATGGCCAGTAAACTACCCCAAGCAAACATCGATGTACCAATTCAGGACCAGGGATCAAGAAAAGATGTTCGTAAAGTAAGCCTTCATGGTTGGTTCCCACGAGTTTGGAATGACGAGGCCCTTGTAGTCCACGATGTATTTACATACCGAAGTCAACTCAGCATCTTTCCATGAGTCACCATCGGGGTAAGCAAGGAAGTTTTCTCGGTCAGTCTTGCTCGGGTCCACCGCATAGCACATTCGCAAATCCCGACGGACCTCTTGCTGGCCAGCCGTGTTGAACACCTCCAGAAGTCTTTGACCGAATCCCGGAGGGTAGACCCTGAGCCAAGCGACAACCACAATCATACTCGATTGGGGTATATGAGAAAGTTCAGTGGTTCATGAGTGCAGCCTAATGTCTGCGACCGCTTCAATCCTGCAGTTCCAACAAACCGTTTTCGACCTTGTGCATCCAGATAAGTTCCTCGGAGATGGGAATGTTGCATGGAGGCAAGTATAAGTTGAACAAGCCTAGAAAATGGGAAGTTACCAAAACCATCCAAACCTTGCTTTGATTGAAAAATACTTGCTGAATGGTGCTAATGTACTTTGTCTATTAACCAAGTAATGTTTGGAAACTGTTCCAACGGCACTGGGTTGTAGTTTCCGATGAGGATGGCTATTTGTTGCATATGGTCATTTCACCAAACTGCACCCCTTAAGACTGTGGCAAAGCTTCGTGTAGTATCAGACTTCTTTTGCGATTTGCTTCGGATGAATGGCCCCAAAAATAACATGCGGATAAACCTGCTGTTGCTCATCACCGTAGTGCGCTTTGGCGTTGGAGCACCAAAGTGGGCCATCCAAAAAGATTGGCTGAAGACCTCAGCCCCCAGAGATTTGGCAACCCCTAAGGTGGATAACCTGGACACATCCCTCTTGTTATCATGTTTGGTTGGACTCCCAAAAGTTTCAACTAACCTATCTAGTGTCTAACCTTGAATTTTTTTTGGGGTTAGGTTCGCGCGCCGGATCGGGGTTCTATTTTATACCCCCAGCGGTCGCGCGAACCCAAGTAGGAAAAACGTTTGATCTTATTTTCCGAAAGGACATCCATTGAGAAAGTCAAAAGCATATTAGGTTTCCAAGGTGTCTCAAGAGTGAACCACCCAATAGTTAATTAATCAAAAACCAATTTAACAATCTTGGGAAAAAAACTTTGAAGCGCAAACGAGCAACCCAAGCCATCTTATTGCAAAACCATGAAAATCTCTCATGGTTCCAAAGGAGTGTGCCGGCAGGATTTTCGACCACGTAGATGAGGTTGCTGGCTTGGATGACCATGACTTGGCGATGTTTAGTTGTTGCTTGGTTGCTCTGTGTGTTTTTTTTTCCTTCAGGAATTTATCCCTGCTTTAAAATGAGACCCTCCAGAAAGAAATAATTATGATTTCTTAAACCAGTTATGGGAATGTATGATGAAAGAAAACAATGCTACTGAAATCATTCTAGATTCAGATGACAAGATGTGAGAATTTGATGTTTGACAGACTGCCCATAAAATTTCGGTCAGGACCCAGCTTTCATCAGAATGTCGGAACATGAGGGGCCAAGCCTGATTTTATTTTCACATTAAATTATTTGATTAAATCTGAATGCATGGCCTTAGGTTGAGTTCACAGGTTGCGCCACCGAAGGCAAGCGAGGTGACCAACTGAAATCAACGATCCCCAGCCGATCTAACTCGGTCTTTTTTTTCCAAAGGCACGACAGCAGAAATCACTACCTACGATGCCAAAACAGGTCAAAAGCTCTACCGCCGAGCGCGCGAGCGCGCAGTCCCGAGCGCGCGAGCGCGCAGGCCCGAGCGCGCGAGCGCGCAGTCCCGAGCGCGCGAGCGCGCAGTCCCGAGCGCGCGAGCGCGCAGTCCCGAGCGCGCGAGCGCGCAAGTCCAGTGTCACAGAGTTTCATCACTGGATTCATGTGAGGGAGCCTCGTCCAATAGGTTCATCGACCAATTTTTCCGTCGGTCATCAGCATCTCCCTCATACCCTTCGTCGTCGCCCTCGTCAAGGTTAGCGCTGGTCTGCGTTCCCACAGACTTTTGCTCGGTTGTGGAGCTTTCTCTTTCCAGCCTAGTGACCTCATGATTGATCACGCGGCCGGAGGACTTCTTCAGCTCAGGCCTGGACGGCGCAGCTGCTGCCATCGCCGCTGCTTTCCTTGCTTCGTTAGACTTTGCCCAGCCTGATTTTCCCGACCGTCGCTTCTTTGCAGGCTCGCTGGACTTTGCCCGACTAGATTTTCCCGAAGGTCTCTTCTTGACGAGCTCGCGCACCTGCTTCGTCTTGTTTCTACTGCGCCCCATGTTTCAAGACACATGCGCCAGGTGGACTACGCAATCGGAAAGAAACAGCAGCGCCGAAGAAATGACGATGCATGGCAGAAACAAGCAGCTCTGTAGTCACTTGGTGAATTTACCTTTAAATGTTTAATCCCAATGATGGACTGACAACGATTATTATATATATTCATCAGGGGTCATCAACGCTATGCTTCGACTAGAAATGTGCTGTTGTGATTGACAAGTTCAGAACTAAAAGTCTGTTGCAACCCGGATTCACACTGCAGCGACTTTGCAACTGGCGAGGCGGTTGACCTGTTTTTTTGTCTCCAGGGGCTGCAGTCTGTGCTTTATGCCTTGCCTTCGTCAGAAGCCGATCTTAACTACGAACATCTTACAAATGACAAAACTATTAATTACAAACACGTTTTGGCAACCTGACGCCGCAAAGCGCAGCCCACCGTTGTGTGAGACGCCGAGGTGGACCAATGCCCATCCGTGAAGCTTTCTGGGAACCAAATGCCACCACTTTAATTTAACTGATATTATTTCAGGACTTGTAACGAGAAGAAGCTTCACAGCCGCACCCGGCCCAGCCGCAGCCGAAAGGAAAATCGGCTAACAAAAGCGCAGCGCACAACTCAGAAGTTCGCCAAAAGGCACAAAAGCCGGAAACCCTGCCAAAAAGCCCGGAGGCCACTTCCAGCCGCAGCTGCAGGCCCGAGGAAGCCGTTTACCAGGGCATCGGCGAGTCGCCCTGGTCCTCCTCCCCGCCGCCTTCACCTTCCTCCTTGGCGCCAGCGTCCTCACCCTCACCTGCGGGCTTGGGCGCAGACTTCGGCTTTGCAGGCTGTTTCTTCCCCTGCTTCTTTGGTGGCTTGGTCTCAGTGGGCTGTTCCTCGCCCTTGCGCTTTGAGCCGCGCCCGCCTTCTTCCTCGCCCTCGTCGCAGCCACAGGCCTCTGGTCGGTAATGCACGCTGCCTTCCTCTTTCATCTGTTCGAAAATGAAGTCAGTCAGCATCATTTCCAGCCGGCGAGCGTGGACTTCGCCAAGCACCAGTCCCACGTAGGGCACGCGCTCGAGCAAGGCTGCCTTCGCGCCGATGCCTTGACCGGCAGCAAGCTCCAACCTGCAGGAATGTGTGGAGCAAATGTATGGAACACTAAGTTTAATTTAAGACTAGTAGTAATCAATTTATGGTTAAAAACACTAGCCCTTAAAAAAAAAAAACAGGGTTCAAACCTCATTGAGACCAGTAACAAAGCTTTTGCAGAATGCCCACGCAGCATGTCGCGGTAAAAGTTGATGGGTAGGACTGGTGCCGAAAACACACTTTCGAGGCCGACAGTCAAGTCGACACCCTTGGCTGCTGCTTGCGCGGTCACGTCCACGCACCGGTCTTGCGTGAGAATCTCCACTTTCTCCGTCCTGGGAAAGCAAAGCGGAACAAGATAAGAACCAATCTTTTTTGACCAAATTATTCTAATATATTATATATATATATATATATATTAGTGAATTAAAATAACACCTATTTTAACACTTTACTTTGAAGCGGTCCTGCTGGTCATCCACAGATCTGTCGGAGACAACGCCCTGACCCGGTTGATCACGTTGGACGTGCAGTAACCGTCGTTGTGTTGGTAAGCCTTCTCTGGCAAACATTGCGTCAATGCTGCAGAACTTGCAATGGCCATGCAAGTGTGGCTGCTGTAGGAGCCCCGCACCCGTTGTTTGCGGTTTCTGATGCTTTCGTCCTCGAACACAACGAGAACGTCTTTGACGTCCGCATCCAGTTCGCTGTCTTTTCTGCTCGTGGACAAGCGAAACAAACTCTTGGTGTCTGAACCTGCGTGTCCAAACCCGTGGTGAATGGCGATCAGGTCGCCCTCGACCACCTTGGTCGCTTCGTTATTGCCACGGTTCTGGCTGCCCCGGGCCAGCATTGCCCCGTGGACAAGTTTTCGCAGCAGCAGCTGGTCGGCGTTGAATTTTTTCCGAAGCAACGGTTGGGCGCCAGGACCTTGACTTTCGCCAAGGTTGTCAAGGTCTAAAAATGTCAGAACGGAGTCTTGGCCCTGGGTTCCAACGATGTCCTTCAGAGGGCTTTGCGACACTGCAGTCACAACGCCGTCTGTCGTTTTGGGTTCAACCAGCAGAGTGACGTAGGTTCGAACGCACTGGTTGGCAACAGCTTGCCAATATTTTGCTGTGTGCAAAGGAAAGCTCGACGGATTCTTGCGCACAGTCAGTAGGACCTGTTCTTCGGTCTCTGACCCCTCGTCGGGGTCTTGGGCCGCGTCCGTTTTTCTCTCCTCCAATTCCTTTTGGAGCTCATTTGTGATCACTTGCCACTGTTCCTTCACCACCTCTTGTTCGAACACATGTTCGGCGGTGGCACCTTGTTTCGCAGCCATTTTGATGCCGTTGTCGAACTTCTTTCCAAACACGAGGTCTTCGAGGAGCTCGAAGCAAAGAATCCCGCTCCGCTTCATGCGCGCTTGCCATGTGACCTCGCCATCCCCGCTGTGGGCGCGGTACGCCGCGTGGTTTTCCGACGCTTCTTTCAGGAGAGCACGGTCAGCGTCCAAGACGCCGGACTTGGGGAAGAGGTCGGCGTGTAGGTACTCGAGAACCTGGCAAGCGGCTCAAGTAGCAATAATTGAGAAATTATACTTTCAACATAAACCTATTATAGATTATATGAACAAACCACTAATCAGTGTAACATTCTCCGGCCTTCAACTTCACTTCGAACAGTGTCACCAGCCCGCAGTGAGTTTTGTCTCCCATCAACCCGGCTCGGCTGATGTCGGTAATCTTCATGACACCGTGGGTGACCCAATCCCGAATGCTTTCAAGAACCCAGACTCGGGACTTTGCTGTCGATGGCTTACTGGCCAAGACGTTGAGCTTGCTCACCTGGTGAAAGCAGCTACGGGTTCCATAGCGCGCTTCCAAGTCCATGAGCACTTCCACACACTGCGATTGGCTCATCACATTCTTGTGAATGTTCAGAGCTTGGCCGACAAAGTTCGGAGTCAAGCAGCCTTCTTGCACCTCCTCGTCGTCCGCAGTGGAACCGGACGAGACCTGCTGAAGGCCAACTTTCAGCAACTCCGCTGCCAGCAGAGGAGCAGTCAACTTGCTGCCAAGCTGTCCTTCCAGGATCGTTTTGAAGGCAGCGATTTCCATTGATGCTTGCATCGCGGTGCGTGACAAACTGCTGTGGTCTTGCACCACCGCTTGACGTCTGTTGAACGCTGCCTTCCACTCGTCCTGCTTCAAAACCACGGTAAAAGCACATGGCATGCTGAGCAGCACGACCCTCCACTTGTCTTTCTTGGCTTTCCAGGCGTCTGGGTCCAAGTCGGCAGACCTGAGTGCAGTAACAAGTGTGATGAGAAAATGTCAATGTCCCATGTTATATTTTTTTTTGGGGGGAGGGCAGGAACAGGAAAATTAATAAAATCTTAAAATTAGCGAAGACACTGTGCAATGGCGCGTGCACAGCCTGCAAACGTGGCGTGAAGAATTTCTTCCGGCGATATCACTTGGAGGTTGGCTGGCTGATCGGTGCTGATGTCTCCTGGGCCGATGGACACTTCGATCATGCGATCAGTGTGGAACCGAGGTTGCCCTTCAGGTCCATAACAAAAATCGCACAGCTCTTCCACGCGCCGGCGGCTCATGGGCACAGTAGGCGTGGCGCTGGACAAAGCGTCAAACCAGAACGCGCTCACTGAGCAACGGTACACTCCGTGCGCAGCAATGGCCGTTTCAGCCGTTTTCCTGTCAAACGGCGCCTGCACGCCCCCGACAGGGTTTCCTTCAGGTGATTTCACGTCGCTGATGTCCGCAGGTTTTTCCTGCGCAAGGCTCGGACCGTACTCGGCGAGCACTCGTTGAATGTCCGCCTGGACCAACGAGTAATATTCTTTATTCACCACGTTGCCAGCACCCTGGGGCGGCGCCAAAGGGTTGGCGACAAGCTGACCCCCGGCTGCGGCTACGTTTGCCTTTGCCTTTGCCTTCGGCTTAGGCTTAGCCTTGGCGGCCAGTTGTTGGCCTTGCGCTTGGCAGCGCTGTGCGACCGCGGCCGCTGCTGCCTTCCTGTCTTCGTTGCTCTGAGCCTTCTTGAGTTGAAGTTCCTTTTTCACTTCTTTTTCGTTCTCTCCCTTGTTCACACGGTCGGCCAATTCTTTCTGCTCAGCCTTGTTCAGTTTCCAGGACGACGCGTTCTTTACGGTCATCCTTCCACTTCTGGCGCGCAGGCGCTGTCCAAAGCGACGCTAAACAGCTGCAGGGAAGACAAAGAAAGCCTTTTGATCAAACAGGAAGATTCAAGGAAGACATGTCTTTGCATTGCTTTGGAAGTGCGATCTATATATATCTATATATATACCTCAGTGTTTATTATAATATTATGATGATGTTTTTCAAGAAACTTATACATATCCATGCTTATCCGAATGATCGTTTTTTTCTATATCTAAGTTAATTCATTTCTGCAAATATATATATATATATATATATGTCATATTTATGTATATAAATTGGCATTGGGCGACCTCACAAGCACTGCAAGCGAGCAGCCATGACAAACGATTTTTTTCAGGATGCGAGTAGGATCGCCCGCACAAATCCACACAGCCGCGGAAGACCACCAAAGCAGTCAATGCCTTAATCTTGCGCTGAAGCGCAACATGCCAGCCGCACTTCACTTCATGGGGATTGCCTGCAACAGACATAGCCAAGGTCTGGAAGATAGAGCCATCATTTCTGCAGCAATGCTCTAGTCAGCGCAGTGGATGGCGGTCCTTGTTCGTTTTCGCGCAGTCGGCAACGCCATCAGCTGCAGCAAGGCGATTGTAACAACTCCGGAGTCTTGAAATCACTACAATCGGCCAGTGGCAGCTGTGGGCGGGCCATGCTTGAGCTAGGAACCACGGATGCAATGTATGGCGGTCGTGTTCACGAAGTGAACTCCTCAAAAGGACCTTGAGGATTTCAATTCGCAAAGAAACTCGCAATTGCACCGCGCAGCCGGCAGTGTTGCTGGGGGAGTGTACAACTCCAATGCTCAAAATCGGCACAATCGGCCAGCGGTGCCAGAGGGACTGGCAAGGACCAGGAGTCTAGTCCGCAGTGGCCGTAACCACAAAAACCAGAAATCAACCTGGCTCACAAAACGCTACAGGGGCGGCGGGACTAATCCGAAACAGCTGCGGAGGCTTGACACAGAAGACAGAGCCAAGCTAGTGTTGTCGTTCTTGGTGGCGGTGTTGGTCTTGTTCAGGGTTGCTTGTTGGTTGGCGTTGACGATTGGTGTCCGCGTCGTTCTTGTGTGTTGGTGTTTGACTTTGTTGTTTGTGTCTGATGGTTGCTATTTTTTGTTTTTTTGTCAGTTGATGTTTTGCGCTACTATGTTGATTTTGGTTGTTGGTGTTGACACTTGTTGTGTGATGTGGTTGCTTGGCGTTGGTATTATTTGGCGGTTCTGTTGATTGTTTGCGTGTGGAATTTGTGTTTGATTTGTTCTGTCGACAAATCATAAGCTTAAAGCTCGAACCATCCCCCACACCGAGTCAATTCGGTGTCAAAAATTTCAAGCGACTTGTCAGAAGCGAGCTTGTTTTTTCCAAACTCGCGCTCCAGCCCTTTTGGCTGTCCGCAGCTCTTATGTAAGTCCTAAACGCGGCAAATGATTTTGCCACGTCCAAGAAAAGGAAATCTTCTGCCCCAACCTCAGAGACTACTTTAAGCAGTGCTCCAAGTCAACAGGAGTAGAGATTTCAAAGAACCAGGGCAAGGCCAAGTGCCTGTCACTGCCCTGCTTTGTGCCGATGTCAAGAGGTCGCCCCCTTGTCCCAACGGCCACAACTCAACTTGGTCCGGAGTCAGCCAGTGTGGCCATTTTGGCAGCGCGGGCTGCAACAAAAAAAACACTGCCGAGCGCCGCGGCGCTTCTCAGAGAGTGATGCCTGTCAGGGGCGATCAAAAAGAGAGTAAAATGGACCTGGAGGAAATTGCTGCAGCGCGTCTCCGCGGTAAATCTGCAGGAAATGCACCAGGTCGAGGAACTCCTTCAGCGGCCGCCAAAGTCGTTCCTTGTCTTCGCCTCCCTTTTCGAACCACTTCTGCAGAGAGCTTTCCAAGAGAGACGCCGCTGTCTCTAAGTTGGAAATTCCCTCCTGCGAGCAAAACTCGCTGGCGACGATCACCAGCACGCGGCCAGTGATCTGTTCGCCGGCCTGCACCTGCTCTGGTGTCTCATGGTACCGGTCATGCAGGCTTTGTTTTTGGTGTGGCTCTAACGAATGTACATCGGACACAGCATCCAGCAGGCGGCGCTGGAAGAGTGCTTCTGAAATGTACCAATAGCGCCACTCCACCTTTTGCGCAGTGCGAATCTGCTGTGGACCACTCAACTGGTCACAGTCCCGGCAACCGTCAAAGTTGCCCGTGACCGCAAGGCCCTGAGCCCACTGCGTGGGGCGCCAAAACCTTTTGGACTTGACTTCAAGGCAGTAGGGACACTGCATCTCGCAGAGTGCCTTGCCCCGCTGCCAGGATGACAGTCTGACAACCACGTCTCACTGTCTAAGAGTCAGAGTCCAGATCTGCCCAGCCAAAGTCGATGGCCAGTCGAGCAGTTCTCTGGCACCCCAGCGGCCCCACTTTGCTAGACTTCGTTGAGTTGCAAACTAATTTGAGCCAAAGTCACGCATCTGCTGAGTCGAGGGACAGCGACGACACTGGCCGGGATCTTCCGACCATGAAAAACAACCCACAGTTCAGGGGCTGGACAAGCTTGAAGGGCAACGGAATCGGCTTAGGCAACAACAACAACAACAACAACAACAACAACAACAACAACAACAACAACAACAACAATAACAACAACAACATGAAGAACGACAACAATAACCACAAGCAAAAACACAACCACAAACACAACCACAGCAACCGCAACCACAACCACAACCACAACCGCAACAACCACAACCACAACAACCACGACCGCAACAACCATAACCGCCACAACAACAACAATCAAAACCGCAACGACAACAAGAACAACAACAACAACAACAACAACAACAACAACAACAACAACAACAACCAAAAAACCAACTTACAACCACAGCAGTGGGTAAGGGCAGTGTCCCCGTAACGGGCTAGTGACGTGGACCGGGTAGCGGATATGCGAATTTCACAGTAGCCTTACCCAACCCGAGACCAGGCTAGACTCGGGTAAGGGTAGTGTACTTTGTGTTAAGTAGACTGCCCCAGTAACGTGGAGACTACCCCCTGTAAGCCGGACACTCCCCTTACCCAACCCCAGACCAGGCTAGACTCGGGTAAGGGCACTGCGAATTTCACAGTTCCCTTACTCGATCTACAGTAACGTGGACACTACCCTTACCCATCCTGAGACCAGGCTAGACCCGGGTAAGGCCACCGACGTTCAACGGTTGCGCGACGTTTTGCGGTTGCGCGCCAACATGTTGTTATAATATTATAAATTATCAGATGACTTATTATTTAAGTAACATATGCAACCATCAGCCAACACATGGACGATGTCATCATCGTCATATTGTCCCAATTAATTATTATTGAGGGGTCAACATATCCCACTGAGGATGACAGCCATCATCCGTCAACCAAGACCCTTGTCACACACAGCAGTTTTTTTTTGGCAGGCTGCGTATGTGGTCATGGTGCGTCTCTGTGCCAGAGCTGTACGTGGCGCCAGAGCAGGTCAGGTTTGACCTCATAGGCCGTGGTCAGCCTCCCCGACCTGCGCAGACGCCGGTCCTCTGGCCCCTGCGACGACCTTAGTCCTCAATGCTTGTGCGCAGCAGTGCTGCCTGGGCTTCGTAGAAGCCGAGAACCGCGTGGAGCTTGGCGGCGCTCTTGGTGGCCTTGTCTGCGGTGGACTTGGCGCCGCTTTTTGCGGCCACTGCCTTTACAGGCTTAGCCGGCGGCTGGGCCGTTTCCTTCTTCGCAGGGGCGGCTTTCACCGGCTCTGGCTCCGAGGCCTCTTCTTCCTCGGATTCCTCTTCGTCGTCGTAGTACTCTGACGACGACTCCTTCTTCTCCGGTGATTTCTTCGTCGCCTTCGCCGCCGCCCTGCCGCTGCGCGCGGGGGCAGCTTTGTCCTCTGGACGTCTCCTCGGCGCCGGCGTCTCGCGCTTGTCGCGAGTGCGGCGGCGACTTGGTGAGGCCGCCCTCTGCTCCCGCCTGGGATGTGCTGCCGAAGCAGCTGGTCGGCCTCGAGTCCTTGAACGCCGAGGCTCAGCACGACTTCGCCCTCGCCTTGTGGGAGACCTTTCGTCCCTCTGCGCGGCTTGCGGCCGACGCTCCGAGAGCCGCAGGGGCTCTTGGGCATGTCGCCCCC